>BLKR01004354.1:0-111762 GCA_011170035.1 Teleogryllus occipitalis
GATGTCCGTATAGTTAGCACACCCACTTATCAGAAAATTAAAAAAGGGTATTCCATAATTTTGTACTAATTTTAAACTAATTTTAACCCAAATTAAAAAATTTTGTACCGATGCAGAACATTAAAAAAACAGAGTATAAGAGTGGGTGTGCTAACTTAACGTTAAGTTAGCACACCCACACGATGAAAATCGATGATATCGAAAAACTAAAAATACCACAACTTAGTACTAATTTTAAACTAATTTTAACCCATTTTCAAAAATTTTGAACTGATGCACAACATCAAAATAAAAAATGTATACGTTTGCGTTCACCTACAGTAAAGTTAGAAACACCACCCATTAAAATCAATGATATCGAAATACTAAAAATACCATCATTTTGTACTAATATTAAACTAATTTTAACCCATTTTCAAAAATTTTGAACTGATGCACAACATCAAAATAAAAAATGTATACGTTTGCGGGGGTTCACCTACCGTAAAGTTAGCAACACCACCCATGAAAATCAATGATATCGAAAAGCTAAAAATACTATCATTTTGTACTACTATTAAACTAATTTTAACCTATTTTCAAAAATTTTGAACTGATGCACAACATCAAAATAAAAAATGTATACGTTTGCGGGGGTTCACCTACCGTAAAGTTAGCAACACCACCCATTAAAATCAATGATATCGAAATACTAAAAATACCATCATTTTGTACTAATATCAAACTAATTTTAACCCATTTTCAAAAATTTTGAACTGATGCACAACATCAAAATAAAAAATGTATACTTTTGCGGGGGTTCACCTACCGTAAAGTTAGCAACACCACCCATTAAAATCAATGATATCGAAAAACTAAAAATACCATCATTTTGTACTAGTATTAAACTAATTTTAACCTATTTTCAAAAATTTTGACCTGATGCACAACATCAAAATAAAAAATGTATACGTTTGCGTTCACCTACAGTAAAGTTAGCAACACCACCCATTAAAATCAATGATATCGAAAAACTAAAAATACCATCATTTTGTACTAATATCAAACTAATTTTAACCCATTTTCAAAATTTTTGAACTGATGCACAACATCAAAATAAAAAATGTATACGTTTGCGGGGGTTCACCTACCGTAAAGTTAGCAACACCACCCATTAAAATCAATGATATCGAAAAGCTAAAAATACCATCATTTTGTACTACTATTAAACTAATTTTAACCCATTTTCAAAAATTTTGAACTGATGCACAACATCAAAATAAAAAATGTATACGTTTGCGGGGGTTAACCTACCGTAAAGTTAGCAACACCACCCATTAAAATCAATGATATCGAAAAACTAAAAATACCATCATTTTGTACTAATATTAAACTAATTTTAACCCATTTTCAAAAATTTTGAACTGATGCACAACATCAAAATAAAAAATGTATACGTTTGCGGGGGTTCACGTACCGTAAAGTTAGCAACACCACCCATGAAAATCGATGATATCGAAAAACTAAAAATACCATCATTTTGTACTAATATTAAACTAATTTTAACCCAAATTCAAAAATTTTGAACTGATGCACAACATCAAAATAAAAAATGTATACGTTTGCGGGGGTTCACCTACCGTAAAGTTAGCAACATCACCCATGAAAAACAATGATATCGAAAAACTAAAAATACCATCATTTTGTACTAAAATTAAACTAATTTTAACCCAAATTCAAAAATTTTGAACTGATGCACAACATCAAAATAAAAATGTATACGTTTGCGGGCGTTCACCTACCGTAAAGTTAGCAACACCACCCATGAAAATCAATGATATCGAAAAATTAAAAATACCATCATTTTGTACTAATATTAAACTAATTTTAACCCAAGTTCAAAAATTTTGAACTGATGCACAACATCAAAATAAAAAATGTATACCTTTGCCAGCGTTCACCTACCGTAAAGTTAGCAACACCACCCATGAAAATCAATGATATCGAAAAACTAAAAATACCATCATTTTGTACTAATATTAAACTAATTTCAACCCATTTTCAAAAATTTTGAACTGATGCACAACATCAAAGTAAAAAATGTATTCGTTTGCGGGCGTTCACCTACCGTAAAGTTAGCAACACCACCCATTAAAATCAATGATATCGAAAAACTAAAAATACTATCATTGTGTACTAATTTTAAACTAATTTTAACCCATTTTCAAAAATGTTTAACTGATGCACAACTTCAAAATAAAAAATTTATACTTTTTCGAGTGCTCACCTACCGTAAAGTTACCAACACCACCCATGAAAATCCATGATATCGAAAAACTAAAAATACCACAATTTTGTACTAATATTAATCTAATTTTAACCCCAATTCAAAAATTTAAACTGATGCACAACATCAAAATAAAAAATTTAGACTTTTGCGAGTGTTCACCTACCGTAAAGAGATTATTACAAATGAGATTATATAAAGACTCTAATGATGTCTGACCAATGCAAATGGCGAACCATCTTTCTCTCTTTTAAAGCACGTAAAAAATTATCTGAGATAGAGTCTTAAACAAGACATATTGAATGCATTATCTACATAGAAAATTACATTTTGGGATGCTTAGAGCCTGAAGACATTTAAGAAATTTGCCGAGACTATAGTGAGAAAACGAGATTCCGTAAGACAAACCAAATTTTATATCTACACCTACATGATTTTTTGACTTTAATATCCAATTTCTTTTGTAATTAAATGTAAATTACATTCAAATATAGAATTTCGTCTATAATACCTTATATTTTTAACTTATTTACCCTCAAATGGTTGATGTTATAAAAAATGCAAACATATAATCAATTATTTATACGTATACAATCTTTGCATTGTTATAAATATAGTTCATTTTTTACATTTAAAATATTATAAATAACTTGTGTCAAAAAAAGGGCACTAAACATTTGAGAGCCTAGAGCGCACATAGTTAGGCATTGCGGATTTAACTTTAATAATTGAGAATATTTATAATCATAATAAGAAAATAATTTAAAGCTAATTTGCTTTACGTATAAATTCAATCTAAATTTGAACATTCTTTTTATTATAAAATAATAGGTTGATTATTAAATGAAATGACAGTTTTGACTAAATGGATTATTTATTTTTAGACAAAACAAAATTTACATTAATTCTATATGCATATAAATATTCTAGTACACACATTAAACCGAACATACATACTTGATATCTCCCTATTAATATCTTAAATCTTATTAAATCTAAACATGATCTAAGATGATTCTGGCAACAAACTCGTCGCCCTGGCATTAAAAGAAAAAGTTATCACGCATTATCAAATTACGTATAGACCAATTATGAATTAGACAAATTTTAAAATTACATTGCACAAATACATCCTAATAGCAGATCACAATGGTCAACAATTAAATAATTAGCAAAATCTTATTCCCCTATACCAATATTAAACAACGGTACTATATCTGCTTATACTGATTTTCAAAAATAAAATTTAATTGCCAGTCACTTAGTCCAAAAGTCTTTTATCTCCAACCCTATTATAGATCAAATTTTTAATAAGGAAGTTGAATCTTTCATCTCTTCTCCACTTTATTCAGTCCCTTCAAAAATAAAATTTTTTCTCATGTAGAAGATCAAAAAATAAAACAAAAATTGAATATTCCACAGATCCACAGATATTCAGATTTCACACCTTCCTTTTCCGTCAGATATTCCACACCTTCCTTTTACCACCATAGCGCTGCATGCTGATGACACTGCACTTCTTTCGATTCACAAAAATGTACAAACTGCCCGAAACACTCTTCAAAACTCTTTAAATTTATATATTAAATGAACTCAACAATGGAGAATAATAATAAACTCATCTAAAACACAAACAAAAATTTTCACACTTTGCAGACCTACTAATCCCTCATGTCTCAAATTAAATAATATAAATATACCCTGGATAGAAAATCATATTTCAATTAAATATTTAGGGCTCTATTTCGCCCATTGATTAACTTGGAAAACACATATTCAAAATATTGCCAATAAAAATTCTCAAAAAATATCAAAATTATACCCCTTAACTAATAAATTTTCAAAATTACAAATAGATTGTGGTATATCAATATTCAAGGCAATAATAAGACCATCAGTTACATACGCATGCCCAATTTAGTGTAATGCATCTGCGTCAAACATGAAGAAAATACAAACTAATGAAAATAAATTTTTACGGAAAATTCTATAGGCTGTATGGTTCATCTCCAACAGACAAATTCATAAAGAATTACAAATTGAACTAATTAAAACATTTATCACTAATCAATCTTCCAAATTCTTCAACTCTTTAAAAAATATTCTGTTCCTCAACATTTCGATCTGGGAAAAAATTATCACATTAAATGAAATCGCTCCCGCTTCCCCAAAGATATTTTTCACCCTCCATAAATAATTATCTACTTTACTACTTAATAATACCTTATATTAAAACTGTAAATTTATAATAAAAACTAATTAATACTTATTAAAATCAAATTTTACTCGAAATTATTATTAAAATAAAAACATGATTATCCTTAATTATGATATTAATTTCTGGCATCCCCAAACACATTTTTTATTTTGGCATAATTTCTGGCATCTCCAAACTACATTTTTTATTTTGATGATGTGCATCAGTTCAAAATTTTTGAAAATGGGTTAAAATTGGTTTAAAATTAGTACAAAATGATGGTATTTTTAGTTTTTCGATATCATTGATTTTAATGGGTGGTGTTGCTAACTTTACGGTAGGTGAACCCCCGCAAACGTATACATTTGTTATTTTGATGTTGTGCATCAGTTCAAAATTTTTGAAAATGGGTTAAAATTAGTTTAATATTAGTACAAAATGATGGTATTTTTAGTTTTTCGATATCATTGATTTTAATGGGTGGTGTTGCTAACTTTACGGTAGGTTAACCCCCGCAAACGTATACATTTTTTATTTTGATGTTGTGCATCAGTTCAAAATTTTTGAAAATGGGTTAAAATTAGTTTAATAGTAGTACAAAATGATGGTATTTTTAGCTTTTCGATATCATTGATTTTAATGGGTGGTGTTGCTAACTTTACGGTAGGTGAACCCCCGCAAACGTATACATTTTTTATTTTGATGTTGTGCATCAGTTCAAAATTTTTGAAAATAAGTTGAAATTAGTTTAATATTAGTACAAAATGATGGTATTTTTAGTTTTTCGATATCATTGATTTTAATGGGTGGTGTTGCTAACTTTACGGTAGGTTAACCCCCGCAAACGTATACATTTTTTATTTTGATGTTGTGCATCAGTTCAAAATTTTTGAAAATGGGTTAAAATTAGTTTAATAGTAGTACAAAATGATGGTATTTTTAGCTTTTCGATATCATTGATTTTAATGGGTGGTGTTGCTAACTTTACGGTAGGTGAACCCCCGCAAACGTATACATTTTTTATTTTGATGTTGTGCATCAGTTCAAAAATTTTGAAAATGGGTTAAAATTAGTTTGATATTAGTACAAAATGATGGTATTTTTAGCTTTTCGATATCATTGATTTTAATGGGTGGTGTTGCTAACTTTACGGTAGGTGAACCCCCGCAAACGTATACATTTTTTATTTTGATGTTGTGCATCAGTTCAAAATTTTTGAAAATGGGTTAAAATTAGTTTAATATTAGTACAAAATGATGGTATTTTTAGTTTTTCGATATCATTGATTTTAATGGGTGGTGTTGCTAACTTTACTGTAGGTGAACGCAAACGTATACATTTTTTATTTTGATGTTGTGCATCAGTTCAAAATTTTTGAAAATGGGTTAAAATTAGTTTAAAATTAGTACAAAATGATGGTATTTTTAGTTTTTCGATATCATCGATTTTCATCGTGTGGGTGTGCTAACTTAACGTTAAGTTAGCACACCCACTCTTATACCCTGTTTTTTTTAATGTTCTGCATCGGTACAAAATTTTTTAATTTGGGTTAAAATTAGTTTAAAATTAGTACAAAATTATGGAATACTCTTTTTTGATTTTCTGGTAAGTGGGTGTGCTAACTATACGGACATAAAGAATTGTGGTGAAGTGTCGAAGATGTGATGATAATTTAACCAAAACTCATGAAGAAATCTATCGACAGTAAAGATGTTTCTTTATTATTTAGTATATTGTAAAACAAGTTTGCCGCAGTAAATAATGCTGAGACGCTACTAGAAAGAGAAATATTTCCATTGAATTCTCAAATTTTCTGTGACATGGACTTCGAACCTTGTATGACAACGGAAAGGCCAAATAATGTGTTTGAATATGGCTTTGCACTAGAAACTGAGCCTTCTCATTCCGAACCCTTGCCTACTACTGGTACTGACTGTAGCTCAGATGGATAGTGAAAAATACCCTCATTGCATATCACAAGCAATTCTGTCAAGGGAGCTTTAGACACCGGAGTTGCAAGAGGAGTTAAAGAGAGGAAATGAAAACAAAAAACAAACAATCAAGCAAACAAGGGCACACAGGAAAAAGAGCGAAAGTGTCCGACTAGACCAAAAAGACGGGTTCTGGAGAAAGGCAATTTCTGAGAAAACCTCCGTTTCATTAGTAACAGTTACCTTTATCGATGATGTTGTGTTGGATGAAAAAATTTGTTTTATCTGCAATGATTGTGTTGAAAGGGAAACATGGTATGTTCGGCAATGAGCTTGAAGTGTATCATCGCTGTTTGTATTGGACTCACCTCAGCAGAAGCAAAATTTAAAACATATGTTTGTGAGTTTTATGCTCAGAGAAAACCAATTTATTCAGTTTATTAAGTTGTCTTCTACCTCGATATATTAAGAGGACAAGGTGAAAAATTTGCAATTAACATAAAAGGTGACAAAAATACGACATAACTTGTAAATTTATTAGTTGTTATATAACTGTGTTTAAAAAGGAGAAGACAAGGAGTTTTTCGTCTCGTGTACAAGTGACTCAAATATCACAATTCTCCTGTGACTAGAAGAGAAACACGTTTTTAATTTAAGCATTCGACCCGGTAGGAGGAGTTCCTCCCTTTAACTGTCTGCTTTCAAATAGATCAAACGCAACGTTGGGCGTCTTCCTTTCCCCACACGACACGTCACATTCCGGAAAGGAATAGGACTTGGGCAAAGGTAGGCGCTAGGTGTAATCTAACGCCGTGGGCTGGCAGAAGCGCGTATGAATGTGTAAACCAATCGATAGGCTTCTCTCTTTCTCTTTTATCCCATCGCAAGTCAACGCATGCAGTCTAATTTTTTTATGCTTCATTTAATTTGTTTTCGTCAAAAACAGTTAAAAACTGTGCGACGTGCTACAGGAGAAGTGTATTCAGTGCATGTTTTCTTAATTCTGGGATCTCTACCCTAAACCAAACACAAGTTCAATTCCGAATACAGAAAGAAATGAGCGTTTTTGTCAAGAATTGTTAATAGTGGAATTAAATTATGAAATAAAATATATTTTCAAAGGCAAATCAACTATATATTTGTGTTACGATCCTTCATCATATCCTTCGGGAAGGAATATACTTCTACCACGACATGGAGAACGATAATTTGAATTTTCCCACTGAACTCTAGAAGACGAGCACATACAATGAAGTTCCATTTATGTCCAGAAGCCAAACAAGGGGCCATCTCAGCATTTGCTCAAGAAATCAGGGAAACGCGCAGAAAAACCTGTTCGAGATGGGGGTTCATCTGTGATGGAATAGTTCCACAAATGGCCTTCTTTCCTTCTCAAAATCAACAAGCACGAATTGCCTTTGGGTTGGTTTGGTTGGAAAATAGCATGGATTCCTCTAGAAAGCCCCTGCTGAGGGCAATGCCTCCATGACCTTCTAAGGCCGAAGGTTCGCCCCCCCCCCCCGTGCCAGCATTTCTGCAGGAGGGCGTGAAAAGTCCGGGTGGGCAACAAAGGACCCGGTGCCCGAGTGGCCTGCTTTGCTGCTTTCAAGGATGCGCGGGTGGGCGGTTGCGCGGGGCGGCAGGTCATCGCCCGGGGTCACTTCGCCCCCCAGGTCGCCCGGCACGCCCCCCCCCCCCGTCCGCACGCCGCCCTGGGCGACCGCCCCGCAGGAAAGCCCAAGGGACCAACTCACTCCATCACCCAACGCACCCTGTGCTCGCAGCAATTCTCTTTTTACCCGAGAAATACGAAGTCCTCCCCCCCCCGCACACACACACACACACACACACACACACACACACACACACCAAGGTGGTGGGCTCGTGGAGCCCACCTCCTTGATAATACTTTCATTTACTTTCTTCATTTGCCCTATATTATTAGGAATTAATTTAATTGTTGCAGTTTTATTCTTTGTTTTCCACAACAATGCCAAAGATTTGTGAGTTTTTTTTAAATTTGCGTTTTCCTAGCAGGGGTTCGAACCCCCTTTCGTAGCTTTCGTAGAAGACGTAGTTTTTCCATTAAGTTTTTATTGTTTGTATTACTTTCCCTGCTTCGCCTTTATAAAAAAATTTTGTTCCTTTGCGTTGGCAACGTTGGTATCATTCATGCATTTTTGTAAACGCCGAATAGAATTAGCAGTAAGTGAGTAACTATTTGTCTGTTGACCATTTGTTTATTGACTCAATATATCAGAAAGATTGACGTGAAGTAGTTTGAAATGGAAGAATTATTGAAGGATTTGCCCTCAGGTCAAGAGAGTGAAGATGATATTTTTGAAGTAATTGCGGATGAAGAGGATACCAAAAATGAACAGGTTGCATGAAATATTTGAGTGGGCTCGAGGAGTCCCTCCCCCTTGAAATAGACGTTGCTATTTACACTCTCCTATTGCAGGGGTTAATGCCTTGCCACCAAACCATCAAACTAGAAACGAAAATATAACCGTTAAGAACCGTTGTCCACGAGACAAATATTTTTCATTCAATTTATTGCTAGAAGAAACAAATGAAACGATTCAATTTTTTTAAAAGAACTTCATTATCGAAGTCAAGTTGTTATACTTGGCTAACTTTTAAAGAAGTGACTCAGAGTGAATAACAGTTTCCCGAGTCTTCGGGTGTGTTTCAAGTTCTTCTGAAAGAAAAGACACGTTTCTTTGTTTTGGGAAATACCTCAGCAAGAAAAGAGTCTACAGCAGACCCGTGATCTTGCGAGAGAGCTCGGACCGACACCTCGATTTCGAAACATATTCTAATAACCCAGGGATCATTTGGGAAAAGATCAAACGCAAAATCACAAATTACAGAACGCAATATAAATGAATGAATTTTATTCCGATCATTGAGCGACAACTAAACTAAGATTGGTAATAACAAATGACAAATACAAAGTGTGACGATAAAATACGATGATAATTGAATTCAGGGAAGACCCAATATTTCTAGAATATGTGTCGGCATCGCTTAACGAATCCATCTACCACAGGAACGACTAATTTATATACTTCTGTTTCGTTGTCCAATTTATAATATTATTGTTGTTTTGTTGATAGCTATTTACGAGCTTTGTTAGTTCTTTTATAAATTGCCTGTTCAATTTTTCAGCGTGTCGAACTATAAATATTACAAAAATATTTAGGCATGATGACGGCTGTTAAATTTCAGGCAAAGAAAAAATTATAAAAAGAAATAATTTGATGTTAAAGCGTTAGCACTAACACTAGTCCGTTCTTTTGAGTAGCAGTTCTACAACTTTCCACAATTTTCGACAGTTGTTATTACGTGTCATGTTTTAATTGAGGCTGTTATGAATTTTTCACATCGGCCACTTTTTCATTATCAAGAATTAATCTCAACATTGCAATGCCAAATTCTAGATAAACTCATACGAGAGTTCAGTTAAGCATAAATTCTACAGAAAGCGTTGTAGTGTCGAAAATAGCCGTGACAACATGGAGCATTCAAAGTAAACATTTCTAACCTGGCATTCGTGAAATATCTAACTTTCCCGCCCATTCATTATGATGTGGAACTAGTCGGTTCTTCCATTTGTTTGGTAACGATGTTTGCACCCCCCCCGATGGATGTTCTGAGCGCGAGCCGCCGCTCGAAAGGGCGGTCTTCGCAAGCCATTGTGGTGACCTGCCAAGGCGTTCATGCCACATTTCCACCAGAGAACACTAGGACGTTAAATTTACGAGCGCGTCCTCTTCGCGCTTTCGCCGACAAAACACGGCGGCAGAGCGTCTGCGCGGCGGGCGCTCGGCGAGGCTCCGCCCCGCCCCCTCCCCCGAAGCACTGCAACCAAACGACAAGAAAATGGCTAATAATTGATTGATTGATTGATTTTTCGTGTTTCGGGCGCGTCCTTCTTCAGTTCGTGATCCCCATAGTGTAATTTGCTTTTTCGGAGATGGCGGTGTTTTCCCTCGCTGGATGGCGAGATCCGGCGCCGACCTACCGTCGGCTAGTAGAGTTTCCCCCTAACCAGGACTCTCCCACCAGCGGGGCACCGCCCCAGCCGGGACAAGCTCTAAGCTCCCGACCGGTCTCCCGGAATATGTGGTAGTGTAGTGCATGTTAGTGTAAGTGTGTGTGTAAGGGGAAAGAATAGGACAAGGAAGAGGAAGGACAGATCGCGCGCGGTCCGTGGCCCGTTTGGTAGGGTACTGCTCCGGCATTCGCCTGGTGTTGATCGGAGAAACCACGGAAAACTACCGATCAGAGCAGCCGGCCGCTAGAATTCTCCTCCAGACAGCGACTCAATTCGACCTAGCTGAAAAGCTAGTGTCGAAAATCCTGCCGCCGTCAGGACTCGAACCTAAGGACCTTCCGGTCAGAGGCGCTGCAGTGGCATCAGTTGATTGTCCAAAAACAAAAAACTCGATTGCCAAAGGCATCAATTGATGTCATTGCGGTGCCTCTGCCGCGTCAGTCTCACCATCCAGCGGGGGAAGATCACCTCCCCCGAACAAAAACATGCACTACACTTACGGGACTAATTACCTTAGCAGATGATGCGTCCAGAATCACTAATCAATCAATTGGACGCATTACGCCTTACTGCCCTCACCGTTTATAGGCAGGTGGTGACAGGAGACATTTGCCTTTATCCTCCACTACAAGGCGGATATTGATCGTGACGGGTTAAAGACGATGAATTGTATGATGAGGGGTTGGTGGAGTACACATGAGGGACTTGATATGGAAAATCCAAGTACGCCACAATTACACGTCAATGCGAAAAACTCGTCTTAGGCAGGACTAGAACCCCGGTTCACTCACTTTTGCTTAATGTAGCTACTAGTCACTGCTTTTTTTTTCGGCAGGCGCCGCAAACTTAATTAACTAATAAGTAAATAAGTAAATTTACGGTACATTTCCTGAAATCGAACCCGGAATCTCCCAATCACTAGCACGCTGGAGCAATTGTGTTGGCAAAAAAATACATTTCATTAACCGTGAGAAAAACTTCTTCCGTAAAAAAATGTTTCTCGCACTACAACGTATTTTCTTTCTGTAAGAGTAGAGATAAAGTAGATAGTAGTAGTCTGATATTAGAAAAAAATATATTTCTTGAGTGAAATGTTTGTATTTTGCAAATTCTCGCTGTTATTTTGCCTCAACCTATCTATTGCAGAAAAAAAAACTCAATTTGATTGTTCAAAATACAAAACAAAAACACTCAATTTTATCGATAAAAACACTCATTTCACATCTTTATATAAAACCATCTGTTTTGTCCTCGTTTTAGTCGACTGGGCCCATCGTGCAGTGGCCACCCGCGTCGGGGTGTGCGCACCGCGGGGGGTGGGGGCGCCTCGCGGTAGGTCGGAGCGCGTTGCCTGTCTGCTCCTCACAATTGGGTCACTCGGCGCCGGACCCCCTTGGCCTTCCAGAGCACAAATACTGGCGCGTCCGCTCCAGTCATTCGGGCAGCAAGGCGAGACGAATGGGTCATCGCAGCGGACAGTCATCGCCCAAGGACGCAGGCGCCCAAGGGCGCGGGGGGGGGGAGCGGCAGCGAGAGCAGGCTCTGGAGGGGGTTCCCCTTGGTTTCTGCCATCAGTACCATTGATCTCGCAGCAGTATCCTAGCAAACGGGCCACAGACCGCTCGCGATATTTTCTTCCTCAACCTTGTCCCCTCCTCTCCTCTTGAGGCGGCTCCACACATTCGGCATTCGCCGAGTAGCGAGCTACTGCTCGCTCAATACCAAACAGCTGATGTGTTCGCCAAATTTTCGCTTCCTTTGATGTGTCCAAAAGACTGACATGCGGTGGATAGAACGAGCATCGAATGTTCGTCATTTCGCAAATAGCAAGCAACTCATCCACACGACCTGGATTCGGCGAGCAGTTGCTCGCTGTTCCCCTGAATAATGAATGTGTGTAGCTGCCTTTACGAACAGACACACACACCCACACACACACACAGATACACACACACATTTTCCTTTACTTGAAACCAGTGCTTGATTTATAAAATTTAAGGTCAGGAACGCGCTCCAAATTAATTGTTAATTTAATAGATACAGTTAAATATTTATAATATAATTTAATTATTATTCCCGAGATACAAGAACACCGCTCTGTGACGTTCCGACAGAAATCAAGCCCTGCTTGCACCTCACTATTCACTTTTCGGGAGTCCAATGGTGAGCTTTGAGCATGTCCCGGCTGGGAGTTCTCCCTAGGGAAGATAGCTGAAGAGGAAAACCCCGTTAGCCGATGGGGAGGACGGCGTCAGATATCACGTTCCAACAGCGGCGGAACACCGCCACCTCCAGCGATACAAACATGCTCTACACTTATGGGACTAATGACCAAAGTATTGGACACGCATGGAAATTCATTCACTTACCAAGTCTGGACAAGCGTGGATTCTGACAATATTTCAATCAGTCATCTCCATCAGTCTCCTATAAACGCCATTGCTCATTGGCTGCTTCTTTTGGACGCTTGCGATGTATTGGTGGCCGTTGTTCTCCGCGCACTTCGCCCGAATTCTGTGGCGAGATCCACGCGGCGCGCATGGCAGCGAGACGTCATCTACCCGACCTAACTCCAGACCTCTGCTCTCCGAACAGCGACGCCTATGGGATCCTAGGCAGCGAATGCTAGTTTCCAGAAAAGGTCGTTAGGCGCGGTAACAGGCCGCTGCGATATTATACGCGCATGCTTTCTTGAGCCCCGGAATACCTACCCCCACTCCTTTGCCAACATCAGTTGGATTAAGAATAAATGATACGGACGAGCGTTGTAGACGAAATCTGATAACCAGAAATGTTAGCTCCTGTGCAATAGAAACTATTTTGCATCGGAAAACGAACTACACATTGATATAAAATTCCTTTTGTGACAATAGCGAAACTCCCCACTCTGCTCGCAACCAGTGAAGCGAAGGTCAAGAAAACGTGCACGGATATCCCTAGATCCGGAGAGTAGCCCAACCTGAAAGAACACCGTTATTTAATTTCCTTTTACCTGACCGCCCAGCCAGGATGCATTCAGGAGTTAAGAAGAAATGATAACAATCGAAGACATTATAGAGAGTCTCGTGTATATTGTCATCGAGTTTTGGTAGATTGCTGGTTCCCAACTCACCCACATTACCTTGCAGTTCAACTGGATGTAAAATGCCGGATTCGGCGGCGCAAAGGAATGCGCTATTCTCTACATCTGAGGACTCTAACCGAGAGCCGTGACCTGAGAATCTCCAGATGTAGAGTATAGCGCAATCTGATCGGCCGCTACCATTTAATATCCATTCGCCCAGTACCTTGCCAGGCAGCATTCAGGAGTTAAGGAGAAATGATAACAATCGGAGGCATTATGGAGAATATCGGAAGTTTACCATTGGCTTTTCGTATATTGGTGATTCTCAGTTCACGCACAGTACCGCAGACTTCAACTAGACATAAAATGGCGGAATCAGCGGCGCAAAGAAATGCGCTACTCAATATCTAGGCACTCTACCTCCGGGTTCTACTAGCCAATTGTATCGGGGCTCGTGGCGCATCGCCTTCGCCTTCCGCGCTCTACGACGCAGGGAGTTTGCAAAACTCTGCGGCGCATACGATGGTCATTGTGGCCGGCGGCCTTCGTTCATTGTCTGACATTCTCTGGTAAAGAGTTCGGTACACAAATGAACTAGGATATGACATTGCAAGGAGTTTGCGAGGCTCTGTGGTTCATGCGTCGATCGCAGTGGCCGGAGCCTTGCATTCATTGCCCGACGTTCTCTTGTAAAGCGATAGGGAAAAATTGAACTGAGATATGACATTGCAAGGAGTTTGCAAGGCTCTGTGGTTCATGCGCCAGTCGCATTGGCCGGAGCCCTGCATTCATTGCCCGACGTTCTCTAGTAAAGCGATAGGGAAAAATTGAACTGAGATATGACATTGCAAGGAGTTTGCAAGGCTCTGTGGTTCATGCGGCGGTCGCATTGGCCGGAGCCCTGCATTCATTGCCCGATGTTCTCTAGTAAAGCGATAGGGAAAAATTGAACTGAGATATGACATTGCAAGGAGTTTGCAAGGCTCTGTGGTTCATGCGGCGGTCGCATTGGCCGGAGCCCTGCATTCATTGCCCGACGTTCTCTAGTAAAGCGATAGGGAAAAATTGAACTGAGATATGACATTGCAAGGAGTTTGCAAGGCTCTGTGGTTCATGCGGCGGTCGCATTGGCCGGAGCCCTGCATTCATTGCCCGACGTTCTCTAGTAAAGCGATAGGGAAAAATTGAACTGAGATATGACATTGCAAGGAGTTTGCAAGGCTCTGTGGTTCATGCGGCGGTCGCATTGGCCGGAGCCCTGCATTCATTGCCCGACGTTCTCTAGTAAAGCGATAGGGAAAAATTGAACTGAGATATGACATTGCAAGGAGTTTGCAAGGCTCTGTGGTTCATGCGGCGGTCGCATTGGCCGGAGCCCTGCATTCATTGCCCGATGTTCTCTAGTAAAGCGATAGGGAAAAATTGAACTGAGATATGACATTGCAAGGAGTTTGCAAGGCTCTGTGGTTCATGCGGCGGTCGCATTGGCCGGAGCCCTGCATTCATTGCCCGACGTTCTCTAGTAAAGCGATAGGGAAAAATTGAACTGAGATATGACATTGCAAGGAGTTTGCAAGGCTCTGTGGTTCATGCGTCGGTCGCATTGGCCGGAGCCCTGCATGACGTTCTCTAGTAAAAAGCTCGGAACTCAAAGGACCTAAGATATGTCATTACCTGCCAATCAGCGAATTGTTTAAAAAAAGACAAGAACAGAATATTCTTTTTTTCAAGTACACACCCATAGAGAGATGTTTCTTAAAATTGAAAAAAAAATGTTATAGCCATATGGAAGACGTTGCATTTGCCCACTAGTTGTTATTAATTCATTACTTTACGCATTTGAACTTACAAGCACTTCATTTCAGTATTTCCCATGTACTGTGATATCCTGTTAGCCCTTTCAGTCCTTCTCCACTCATTTGTGTGGGTATGATTAAAATCCCAACCTATGCAATGGGGCGGCTTAACACTTCTTGTTTTTTGTTTGAATGTGCATTTCTATTTCGCCTGGGCGCATAAATCTCGTTCAGAATCCGTAATTTTCTTCTATGAAATTACATTTCGTGTCAATACTTCATGTTAACTTTCAGGGTTAAAAGTTAACATGACTTGACATAACATGGGCGTTAACAAAACTGAGGATCTAATGGCCAATTAAAATTTTAATAACTAGTGACATACATATATTAGCACATTGATGTTATGCTCGAAAATAATGAAAATATATTTAACAAGATAACTATTAACTAAATAACCAGTCTCAATATCTTCATTACTTAGAATTTGATTTCCTATCCGGCATAGCTGAGAAGCTCCTGCATTTTTTATTAATGAATATAAATGTCGGAAATTTAAAATCACTGTGTTTCATGTCAAAGTACTTAATCTGAGATTGAAAACTTTTTGCATATGGTGGATATTTTTGCATTTTTTAGAACTTGGACATGTATAATATGTCTCCAATGTCATATTTTTCTTATGTTTTATCTCAAACAAAACAAGCATGAAATTTCTTCGTTCTAGCAAGCGTGTATAAAAGCATGTAAATGACAGGCTGCCAGGATCGTCTAAGTAAAATTTGTTGACATATCTAGTGAATGTAGAATGATCGTATGATAAAATAGAAATATGATTCTCAAATGAAAATATGTATACCCTATGTATCTTTCTCTCAGAGAAAATAATGTGTTAAAATACCATCATGCCCATCACAATCATTGTGAAAATATTTTTTCGAAATACAAGACACTAATGTCTTTAGGAGGCGTTTGAAAGATAGGGAAAAAGAAAGAAAATATGGTTAGTAGATCTGCATAATTAGATTAATACTTCGGAGACTGTTCAGCATGCACGTACAGGCTCAGTGCTCATACAGGCTCAGTGGCTCAGTGCATCAATTGATTTTACTGCTTGCCTCTGACTGGGAGGTCCTAGGTTTCGAGTCCCGATAGTGGCAGGATTTTCGACACCATCTACATAGCTAGGTCGAGTTCAGCCGCTGTCTGGATGAGAATTCCAGCGACCAGCTGCTCAAATCGATAGTTTTCCATGGTTTCTCCGATTGATACTGGGCGAATGTCAGAGAAGTACCCTAACAAACGGGCCAGGAACCACGTGCAATCTTTCCTTCCTTTTCCTGTCACATCTTCACACTCACATGCATTAACTACCACACATGTCGAGAGACCAGTCGACATCCTAGAGCTTGTCCCGGCTGGGGCGGTGGTCCGCTGGTGGGAGACACCTGGTTCGGGAAAATCCCTACAAGCCGACGGTTAGTTCGGCTCCGAATGTCACCATACAGTGCGGGAAGATCACCGCCACATCCCGCGATAAAACATGCATTCCGCTAACGGGACTAATGACCTTCGCAATTGTCGCAATCTGAATCACTAATCAATCAGCGATCACATCACCGTGTGGGGGCTTAGGTGCGAAACGGGAAAGAGAAGAGCGTGAGATAGAGAGAGAACGGAAGTTTGTAGAAAACGCAAGAAGAGACAGAAAATGGTGACAGAGAATAAAGCTCCTATACTTGGGTTTTTCTAACGCGGCGACTGAGGGTAGCATCTCCAAGATGGAATTCGGCACGATTTTTTTAGTCATTCTCAGTCCTGCCGCTAGAGTTACTTGATCTACAGCACTGCTTGATGCGGTCGCGATCATGCCACATTTTGCAGCAGAACTGAGTATGACTCAAAAAGTCGTGCCGAATTCCATCTTGGAAATACTACCCTCAGCCGCCACGTTCGAAAACCCCGAGTATAGAGAGTAGATCAGTGAATAGGCAGGGCCCATCGACGCGTGTGCAGGGAGGCGGCAGGGCGGTGAGGGGTTCGTTCCGCCGCCTGCCGCCAGGGCGCGTGCGTGCGCTCGACCCCGTCGCCGCGCCGCCCCTCCCCCTGCTGTCGCCCCGCCGCCGCTGTCCGGCGCTGTAACGTTATGTGACAACTTGCTTAATATATTCATACAAATATAGTTAGCGCGCCTGCGTCCACGCGCCCTGACAGCAATGACAGCCGTAAATTTCCATCAAGTCACAGTTTGTTAGGCCTTCAGCGGCTTCGACAGCCGAGCGAACAGACGGCGACAGTAGCAGTGACGGTGGCGGAGGCGGTGGCGCCGGTGGCTGCGGTGATGGCGGTGACGGAGGTTGTCGCGAGGGTTGGTGTGGCGGTGGCGGAGACGGCAGTGGCTGTGGTTGCGGTGGTGGATGGATTGATGATTGATTGTTAGTGATTCCGGTTGCGTCAACTGCTAAGGTCATTAGTCTCATAAGTGTAGTGCGGTTTTTCCTCTGAACGTGGCGGTGATGGCGAGATCCGGTGCCGACCTATCGTCGGCTAGTCGGGTTTTCCCCAACCAGCGGAACACTGCCCCAGCCAGGTCAAGACCTAAGCTCCCGACCGGTCTCTCGGCATGTGTGGTAGTGTAGTGTATGATAGCATAAGTGTGTGTGAGAGGTGAGGATAGGACAATGAAGGGTTCGAAGGGGGGGAATGCTTAACGGATGTCTTAACGGGTGGTAAACGGCGAACGCGACCATTCCTTCCCAATCATTCCGACCCTTAAGAGGACTGAGAGGACAGGACTTAAGGACTGAGAGGCACACAACCTGAAGGCTTTTTATCGCGGGAGGTGGCGGCGATCTTCCTCTACTGAATGGCGAGATCCGGCGTCGACCTATCCGTCGGTTTGCGGGTTTTTTCGCCAACCAGATTTCTTCTACCAGCGGGACTTCATCCCAACAGGAACAAGCTCTGAACTCCCGACTGATCTGCCCTGGTGTGGTAAAGTACCGTAATGCACGTGAGTGAAAGTGTGTAAGGAAGCAGTGAGTGTAGGACAAGGAACGGGAGGGAAAGATTGCACGCGTCCGTGGCCCGTTTGTTAGGATAGTGCTCCAGCATTCGGAGAGTGTTGATCGGAGAAACCACGGAAAACTACCGATCAGAGCAGCCGACCGCTATAATTCTCCTCCAGACAGCGCCTGAATTCGACTTAGCTGACAAGCTAGGGTTGAAAGTCCTGTCACCCACCGTCGGGACTCGAACGTTGGATCTTGCGGTCAGAGGCACTGCAGAGACATCAGGTGATGCTCTGAGCCACCTCTCCCGGCGCGGTGCATGGCAGGGGTGGCAGTAGGGGTTGCGCTAGCATATGTGGAGATGATGGCAGCGTGAGTTGCGCAGAGCACGAAGGGACCATGGACGGGAAAGGGAGATGGCGAGAGAGTGACAAATACAACAGCTACAGTAAAGGTGATAAATGGGATTCAATAACAGTGGTAGAGTTGGGAGGAGTAACCGTGACAATGAAAGCATCTTAGCGTTTGTGATTGTTGAATCAGTAGCGCTGATGTGTGAGAAACGGCAAGTCTTGGGGTGGCCCTAATACTGGTAATTATGTGGCGGGGATAAGGCGTTGTGATTACTTCTGGTGGAACATCATTCCATCCATAATCTCATGGGCAGACTCTCAAAGGCAGATTGCGTGCGTAAATACGTAGCTGCTTCTAAATGGGCAGTCGTCAGATGTACGCCACAAAACCGAATATGGCACTCAACAACATAAAGATAAGAAAGCGGTTAATTTTCTCGACATATGTATCATACCAAACCTCTGGGATGGCTCATGGACAGCGTACTAGCTTTCCCATGCTGTGATCCCCGGGTTCGATTCCCGGTCGAGGCAAAAATATAGTTGTAGCTTTCCTTTAAAATCGTCCCAGTTTCTGTAGCTGTGTCATGAAGAAAAGCTCAAGCAGGCGGATCTTGCTAGTTACGGTGAAGAGAATATGTCATGTTCGCCTCATGTCGCTCTTACCCTCAAGCATGAGAATTTAACTAGACCCAGGCAAGAAGGACACCGGTAACTGGCCAGCGACGTCGGACTACCGACCCAAAACGCCAAATACATACATACATGTATCATACCAATATACCGGTACTGACAAATATCGCTTTACCTTTATCGGTATCAATATACCTATATATTGAAAGATAGGTCCTGATGGATACATCGTTTGAATCTCTAATGTGGAGAGGGGAGAGCACGTGGACACAGACAAGTTGATGTCGTCCTGGCGCCTTCATTTTTTGCATGTGTAGTCCCCTCCCTTTCGTCGCGGCGCCCCGTGCGTTTATTTGCTCTTCTGTTTATTAGTTTTTAGGAGTCTGAGCTAACATGTGAAAATCGTCTACCGCAAACTATTACGTCATACCTCGACTTACAGCGTCCTGGGTGGGTTTGTTAATTAACTCAGTTTTATGCTGTTTCTTCTAATAATATTTAGATCGTATTTATTTGTATGAAAAAATATTTTGTGAATGTTTACAAAATATTTGGTTGACTTTGTATACACATTTCTCACTAGTAATAAGAGATATTTCTACCAAAAGCAAATAAATTCAAATAATCAAAACCTGAAACTACCACGATCTGTTATGTTAAAACCAGACCCCGGTTCGAAAATACAAACAAAAATAAGATATTTTCTTCTAAAAATGATTCGCGGGCAATATGTATTATATTTCACGATGAACTGTCACATCGTTTTTACTTAAGTTGACTTTATGCAATAATTTAATACTGCAAGGTTATAAAAGCGGTTAATGATGTCATCAATTCCCTGTCTGGCCAATTCGTTACGTACAAATTTTTCAGCCCGTCACCAAGAAATGATTAATTTCTACTGTGGCAAAAATACAATTTCAAAATATTTAGCCGTTGGGTTAACTATACCGAAGCACATTATTCCCCATCGCTTCCAGGAAAGGTGTGTCACACTACAATTTTTCAGAAGAGAGTTTTAGGAAAAAGATACTGAAGTTAAATTGTAAACTGAGAATTCCAAATATAAATTGTCCAACAATGATTAATTTTTACAATATATATTCAAATTATTAATTTTCCAAATACTTAGAAAAGGTGTATTTTTTAAAGTACCAAAAGTGCCACTATGTGCATTAAATTCATAGTTAGGAATGCGAACATAACTTTAGGTGTGAGTGGATTGTAACTATTATTTTTCAATGTCTCGACCAGCCTCCCGAAACTATTTGACACCGTATCAATTGATGTCTGGTCGACCACCCACGAGCCTTGGGAGTAAATACGTGTCCGTCCATCACAGAAAGGACACCTTCTGAAAGGAAGAGACGTACGTTTTTGGTTAACCACCTCGCCCGATTTATTCTCAACATGTACGCAAATTCTAAAGTGTTAACATGACTGATGCATGTTGCTACATACCCTCCTAGTATAACAGTTGATTTTGAAGTCTTGAATAAAAGGAGAATATTCCCCTCAGTTTGGCAGTTTCTAAATCTTTCCTTTATGGTCGCTTTTGAGTTTTCTTATTTCTTTTTCTAAACGACCCCTGCCTGCTTATGAAATTTCCGTTCTGTGTCGTTTTTCAAGGTAGTTTCGCGGTGCAGAAGAAAGAAAGAAAGAACGAAAACGAAAGATTTTCGTTTTTTTCGTCGCGAAGAGCAAAGTGGCAACATGTGATATCATTGTATCACGTGTTGCAACTTTGTCTCTATCGCTTTCCATGGCATTTTGGCTGTGAAACGAAAAGACTAAATTATATATTTAACAACAAATCGTGATGAAGTGTCCCCTCTTCGTCAAGTAAACAATTGGCCATGTACAAATACTACAACCTGTGATATCATTTTATTACAATTTTCATATGGTTTATTTCATTTCCCTACATAAGCCATAGCGCATTTCCCAACATAAATGATGTTCAGAACTCGGTAATGGCATCTTTTAATAAACTGTCAACGTTCTGAAAGTTTCTGAATGGAAAATTGACGGTTGTTATTCTCCAAGGCGAATATGGGGTCAATAATAATTCACGATGATTGGTACGATTGGTAGTGAGTGTGGTGATGCGTGAGTCTCTGGAAAGGGAATTTCCGTCTACGCACAGCGCGCCAGGAAAATCTCCCCGTAGTGGTGAGAGTGATACCAACATAAATTATGTTGGTAGCATGAGCTGCAGCTTGAATCAAATGAAAATTTAAACCAAAAGGAGTAGCGTTACCATATGGTCACGAGTTCAACAATCATTTAAATGTGTTATAAGACGCTGTAAGTAATGTTTTCGAGGTTGATATCACTAACAGTCATATCTATAATAAATTTTGAACGATATGTTCTATTAACTCCTTGTAGGATGTGTGATTGTGGGCGTTATGCCGATTGTTATTGACATGGAAATTCATACCTTCGGAAATCAGAATATTGGCTCATGTACGGCTTTATATTTTTGATATTTTTTTCATTGCTTATTTAATAAGTTACATGTTTTAAAGTATAGTTAAATAATGTAACTAATGTAAAAATAAACTTCAATTGATTTTAAATTGAAATTTATTGATTCTTCTCCTTTTAAATGTTATTTGTGAATTAAATTTTAACAAATTATCTATTATAAAATTCCGTCCTTAATGAGTTTAGTGTGTACTCAACACAATCATAACAGACGCTGGAAGTGTTGTCCCCTTTACTTGCTTCCTAGTGATATTGTTGCTACCAACATAAATGCAAGTTTGAATAGGAGGCTGTGACTCGCCCTGGTGTGCAGGGACTTTCCAGGCGCATTGTAATTCCTTGCCATTTCTGTTCAGATTTAGATCCCAACTTCACCTTGTCCCTACGGAGAAGCAAGGTCGCACCAGAGAGCACAAAAAGATCACCAGATCGAAGTTTATTCCAAAGTCAAGTTCCTACCTTGTACCTCTATTTTCAACCTTGGTGAATCCACAAATTCAAGAATCAGAATCTATTCCCATTTCCCCAAAGACGATTTTCGTCCTCCGTAGACATTTGTACTCAGGTCTAAAGCAAAAAATTAAAAAATAAATAAAAAATAAACAAGCCTGTATTCGAAAGCCTTGCGTGTGCTCCCTATTAAGAGAAAATCTCATCAAAATTACATGTAAAATAATTTTAAAATACATATAATCGCCATTAGGCAAATGTTACAATTAGTTAAAAGAAAAATAGTAAAAGTTAGGATAAAAATCCAAAATGTTCATATCATATACCAGTTCAACTCCCTAAGAAGCATGATCTGCTGAATAGGAAACAAATAAATTTTTAAAAAATGATCGAAGTGTGACCTTTGTTCAGACTGCATAGAGTTATGCCACAAACCCATCAAGAATTCTAATCATAAATATTAGAATTCTTACGTTAACATTGTCCGGAAATTGGAAAATGTTGAAAAATGAAAACCACCACTAAAATAAATGTTGTATGGACGTGAATGGATACAAACAGATAGAAAAATAGAAATAATGGTAATAATTTATAGAGATTGGGAATTAACGGTTTAATAACAATTCAATGAATATTGATTAGATTATTGTATGTTGCAACTGAAATGATAACGTTCGATACTGAAGATACCGATGGCAATGTATTCGAATAATATCACGCTACAATAATTCCAATACGGCGCCAGGGGTATTATGTTTCACTTAAGGTGTGGTGGTTTTTCCAGGCGTGTTTCGCAACAGTTGTTGATAATACGGACCTCTACACACTTATGTAGGGAAAAAGATGATGGAGAAAGATTATTTTATTCGCTTAACAGAAATACATTTTGGGGTGATATTAACAAAAGCAGTGTTTAGGGCGAGAACACCTTATTTCATGCCTTAAATTATAAAATAAATGACCAAAATAAAAGGGAGGGAGGTAAAATGTCCAGGCAAAAGTAGCAAAATAAGAAAATAATCAGTCACTAGAAGAGAACGTGTGGGATGCTTTTAAACGGAGAGTGAGAGGAGAAAATGCAAATTTATCTTCCGTTGATAAACCAATGTAGATGAGCTGCTGCTAATATGGACCAAGTGGACTTTAGAGGTGTCATCTAAAAAGTCTACGTAACAGTTTATAAACTAATTCCTCAAAATACCGACATTTGTTCTTGATTCTACATTAAAAAGTTAATTAATGAAAGAATGAAAATCATTCGTTTGCTTGGACCATAATAATTTCGGTATTATCACAGAATTATATAAGGCTTGTGCGAACAGTAAAGAAAACTCCTTATTGGCTGCCCTTGCTATGAAGGAGAAACAGGAACTATTTGCGGAGTGAAAAATGTACTGACCACTGACTGGAGAACATTTGACTGCTATTTAGCGGTTTCAGCACAAACTATGTTCACAGTATATTCTCATATTAGCAGCTAGGCCATAATAGCCAGTCACCTTATTTTTAAAGTTTTACCTCAATTTGTTCTTAAAATTCCATTGCTGAAGAGAATAAAGAGAAAATAATTTAAATAAATACTAAATCTCATAATTGCTACATTACTTTAGTTGAAGGTTCTTATAAAATGGTTAATGTATACAGGATTCGGAGCACTACTAAAACCACATATTTCAAGATTCCAAAACAGCATCGTTAGAGCTTGGTCGAATTCCTACCTTGACAATCGGACGAAATATTCATTTGCTAGCTGCGAAACAAACGACTATGACTCTCACGCACATTTACAATTCAATGAATATTGTTAGTTCGTGTTGAATGGTGTATCAGAAGGCAAGAAATGCGATAAGATCGCTTAACTCAGCAACGTGACTAAAAAACTAAAGACGATTTCCCAGAAATAAAGTCGCAATTGACCTACTTCTCAATTAAATACACATGCCGGAAAACTGTCATGCATGCGTTAGTGAATGATCAAGATATGTCGTGGTCAACAAAGAAGGACTAATGATTTGCTAAGATGGTTGGGACTGTTATGGCCTCTCTTTATTTGAAGGTTAATAAGATGAAAGGGCTCCCATTATTTTTCCTTATAACTTCGGTTGACAGTCTGATTGTAAAACGTATCGTTGGTAAACATGTGCATGGAACGGGGTATTAGCAACGGAAGATTAGCGTTTGTAGTTACAGCATTTTCGACATCATATACGTAGTGAATTGAAGAGGATGATCCTACCTGCTGTATGGAATCCACAGAGGTAAGAAAATACTCAACTTACATTTCATGTTTCTGTAACAAAATTTCGCATATTCAATTCATTTTCATCCACTTCCTTCAATAGGTTCAAAATTACTGCAATATTAAATGATTTAACACACACCTTTTTTCTTATCATTCATTTCTTAAAATGTTAGTCCTATTTTTAAAATTATTAGTAATCTATGAATCCTAATGTTTTTGTTTTTGACTCATGTTTTAATTTGTTTTCGTACTTGTCTCGTTCTTGTACTAGAAACTGATAGCTAAGTAATCGAAAGCTACTATTGAAATAAATAGTCTTATTGTCAAATGACAACACAATTATTTCATTTTAAATGCCAACGACAACTCACTGCAAATCCAACAATTTTCTGGACAAAATAATGTGTTTTTCTCACCAAAACTCATTCATACATTCCCTCGTGGATTTTTGGTCCAGATTCATATTGGTCTCCAGGGCCACAGAAGATCAAGAACAAGTGTTGAAGAATCGAGGAAGCGTCGTGCTGATAAAGGTAATACGAAGAAATCCCACGCCTTCTGGGAGCCCCAGGCCGTCCCAGGACAATGGGGTGAGCACACGACCACAGTAACTGTGGCAACTATGTTTGCTGACTAGGCTTGCGCCTTTCAGCTCAAACATCGGCTGGCGCTGTATCAGTTACCGTAAATTGTTTATGGCAACTGATACAGCGCCAGCCGATGTTTGAGCTGAAAAGAGCAAGCCTAGACAGCCAACATAGTTGCCGATTAGGCACACTGACCTGGCAAGATGAATATATTTCGTTTAACAAGAATTCGAATTGCATATTTCTGCGAAATGTTGAAACATTAAGAAGTCGTGGCAATTTTAGTTGTGAGATTCAATGTGAAAACAGAAAATAATCATTTTTACACCAAGGGCGTTATTAGGGTTCTAATGTTCAAGCAGCGACAATGTCCCGAGGGCTTTGTGCCATCCGAGATCATTAGAACCAATTAACACACAGTATTGTATTTTTTACCTGATTTTAATTATCCCGTTTTACTTATTTACCAATTAACTAGATGTTCATTTGACGCGGTTTGGCTTTACATATTACTCCCCATAATTTCCTTCATATTTCTCTCTATTAGAGAACGTGGAGCATCATTCAACTGTTTTCCTATTTCCGTAGTAACCACGATCCTCTTGATCGAGGTAAGTTATGTTGGGAATATCAAGCTCCATATTCAAGGCAATAGCAAGCAAATAAAGTATCAGTAAAAAAGATATTTTGTCGTTTCTTTGGCCATTAATACAAGCCAGAGGGCTTTGAGGGGTAGAAGAAAGACCCGACGTGCCAGTTCCGTGACTAGAAGAGTCGAATGTGAGCAAAGCCTCTTTTCTCTGCGGATCACGTGCAGGGGCGCCCAGAGGAAACAAGGGGCCTGGGGAAGTAGATTCACGAGGGCACCTGTTTCGAACAAACGTTCCCCTCATTTATAATAATAATAATAATAATAATAATAATAATAATAATAATAATAATAATAATAATAATAATTCATCCTTATCTATAAGTCTTGCATGAAATCAATCAGGGGGATCAGCAGTAGGCTGAATCCGATTTTTATACCCTAGGGTTGTTAGTTCTGGGGGATGGAATGATGATGATGGAAGGATGAAAGGACGGCACACACAAACATACAGAAACGCACACAAGCCCGAGGCGGGACTCGAACCCACAATCCTTCCGTCCGAGATCGCCACGGCACTACTGCCTTAGCGATCTCGTCTATCCGGACTGGCATTGTTGTTGTTGTTATTGTTGTTATTATTATTACTACTATTGTTATTACTATTATTATTACTATTATTATTATTAATTAATATTTTAGGTAAATTATATTTCAACTAGTTATTTTAATGTATTGAGGGATTTAGTTTACACTTTCTGGGCCCCACTTCAAAGCGGGGCTGATGCAAGTTGCACCAGCTGTTCCAGCTTCTGGGGGCCCCTGATCACGCGTGACATTTCGTCTCCAGGTGGCCGGCAGCTGGGTGGAAGGTGCGGCGCGTCAGGGCGCGCGTGGGTGGCCCGGGAGGACTTCGCTCATTAGCCGTACGGACACGCCCCTCCCCCCCCACTCCACCCCCGCCGTCGCAGCGCACCTCGCGTCGCCGGGGGCGGCGGGGGCGGGAGCGCGGGGGCGGTAAATCTCCGGCGCGCGCGCCGCCTCCGCCGCCGCCGCCGCCGCCGCCGCCGCCGCCGCCGGGGTGCTGGCAGACTTAGTGCCGCCACTAGATCACGGCCTTTGTGGCGCGTCGGAGGCCGGCCGGCGCCGCTTTTTTCTCTTTATAAGCACTCGTTCTCCCGCTCCATTAAGTTTAAAGGCCGTGCGTCAAAGCCCGAGGGCCGTCTGGGAAAGCGCTCATGAAAAGCTCGCGAGCGAGCGCGCGCACAAAGCCTGGGCGGCGGCGGCGGAGGCGGTGGCCGCGAGCGCACAACCGCACCGCACCGCCTCGCCCCTCCCCACCCTCCCCTCCCCGCCCCGCCCAGCCCCGCGCTGCCGTGCCCGGCTATTTGTGCCCGCGTGAAGGGAAAATATATGGCCCGCTGCTTACCTAATCGTATTTCCCTCTCCCCCCACAGCGGGCAAAGAATTTGCGCGCAGCGTGTGCCAAGATGGATGGGGGTCTTTACATGCTCCGAAGAGTGCGGCGGTGGGCTCGGGCCGGTGCGACGCGGGGTGCTGGACCCCCTCCCCCCCGTGCCCCCGTTCCGCCGCCTGTTTTGTGTCTCCGGTGGCGGAATCCGCCGACCCCGCCCCCGCTCCCGACGGCCGTGACAGTCGCAAATTGCCTGCCCCTCCGCGTGCGCGCCCCCGCGTGAATCCGCGGCTGCGGCTCCCGCACGCGCTAATCGCCCGGGTGAGCAGCTCACCCCCCCACCCCCCATCCCACCCCCGCTCTTATCGCGCGGCGCTCGGTGGGTGGCTTTCCGCAAGACTCGCACCGCACGCCTGCGCTCAGCTCGCTCTTGGCCAGACAGGCCAGGTGGCTCAGGGCATCAAGTGACAGCACTGCAATGCCTCTGACCGTGCGGTCCGGGAGTCACGACGGAGGCAGGATTTTCGACACGAGCTTCACAGGTAGGTCGGATTCAGGCTTCCTCTGGAGAATTCTAGTGACTGGCTGCTGTGATCGGTAGTTTTCCGTGGTTTCTCCGATCAATATCTGGCGAATGCCAGAGCAGTACCTTAACAAACGGACTACGGACCGCGCGCGATATTTCCTACCTCTTCCTTGTCGTTTCTTCGCCTTTCTTACACACACACACACACACACACACACACACTCACACACACATGCGCTGCACTACCACGCATGTCGGGAGACCAGTCGGGAGCATAGAGCTTATCACGGCTGGGGCGGTGCCCCGCTGGTGAGTGATACCGGGTTGGGGAAAATCCTTGCAATCCCACGTCGGTTGGCACCGGATTCCGCCAGCCAGCGGAGGAAATCCATCGTCACCTCCCGCAATAAAACCATGCACTACACTTACGGAACTAATGACCTTGACGTTGCCGGAATCTCTAATCAATCAATCAATCGATCTTCACCCTCCCTCGTTGGACGTGGAAGCTTTGATTTTGAGAGGAATTCGAAACACAGAGCGTGGGCCCTCTGATTTACACAGTAGTTGTTATGTACTAGGTAGGTGTAGCGCCTCCGACGGTTTTAACAGTTTTAAAGGTATTTCCATATTTATTAATTTAAAGTTTTTTAAAATTAGATTTGAAAGATTCGAAAAAAAATTATCTTTTCCGCTCCGGCAAGCCGTTGTGGCGAATGATAGCTCCTTCCTCTTCTGCCCCAAGCGTAGGAGTAGAAGGGGTCTGTATAACAATTTATTCCCTATCATTTTATCTGTCTCTATTTGCTATTTCAAACACATAATAATAAATATTATTATTGTTATTAGTACTATTATTTTTATCATTATTATTCATATTATTATCTTCTCTAAGGAAGCGGAGAAACTTGGCCAGTTTGTTATTTGTGCTCGAAAAATGGCATCACGTACATTGCAAAATATCTGTCGGTTGCCATGATCCTAATAAAGAAAATGAAGAATATTCATAACTATCAATTCAGTTGGTTTTTGCTCAGACGCAAATTAATCTTTTTTTAATACATGAGTTTAGGGTTTTGGAGCAGTCGAAATAATAGTCACGAAGTACAGAACAGGGAATTCTATACTAAAGAATAAACATTTGCAAGAATGCAACATGCTAAATGAGAGGGTATTTCAAATAGAATAAAAATAGTAAAAACCATCCCAAAAAATGTCCAGGTCACATTTCAAGAAATGCACAACAATTCTCCTAAGAAACAGGATCGTTACTCACCACAAAGTCGAGAATTACAGCATGGTATTTGTGTCATTAAAAACTCTTTTGTAAAATATAAAATGACTTTCTTATTGCTTTGGGGATGACGATTATCTCCTGAAACAATGGACTCCGGATACTCTATTGTCCATTGCTTTCTATATTTTAAGTTTATTTCTGTTTCTCAACTGCAATCCGTAGGTCTCTTAGTTTTCGAGATCTTACGCTTCCACGCTTATTGTCTGAGAAAACGAACTGTATGTGCACTAGAGTGGCTATAATTTATGAACTACAATGTCGGTTAATCTCAAATACATTTTTTTCTTCATCTTTGTATCCCATGGATGAAATATAACGCGAAATAAAATTGCTCGTAAATGGAATTGCTAATTTCCGTGTGTAGGGGACTCTCGTTCAACGATAAATGTGTTGCAAGAGGCCTTCTAAGAACTGCAGAGCATATGAGTTCTGCTCGAGGATGAGATTGATGATTTCGCATTCTGTGCAGTCCCAATCTCCGGGGATGGTCGCGATAAATAAAAGAAAGCGACGCGTCACGCGGTACACGCGGAAATGGATGGCATTGGCGGCCGCCACCGCCGCCAGCGCCACCGCCGCCGCCGCCGCCGCCTTTGAAACCCAGGCGCTTTGTCACCAGCGTGACACGAGGCATCGACGGAATGAATGAGCATGCTCCTTCGACTCGGTGTTGGGTGGTCCCCCTGGCATAAATTTCGGCAGTGGTGAGAAAGAGACGGCTGCGTTGGGCGGGGCGGGGCGGGGCTGGCGGGGCCGGGCGGAACGGGCGGGACCGGGCGGGGCGGCGGGACCGGGCGGCGGCGTCGGCGGCCGCCGGGCGGCCGGGCGGGGCCGGGCGGGGCGCCGGGCGGCTGGGCGGCGGGAAGTCAGTGCGGGGCGGTGGGCAGGGCGGGAGTGGGGTGACGGGGCCGTGCGGGGAGGGGGAGTATGGCGGATGTGGGGAGGGGAGTGGCGGAGCATGGGGAGGGGAGTAGGGCGATGGGGAGGGGGGAGTAGGGCGATGCGGGGCAGGGGCGGCCTCGGGCGGCCGCGGGGCGGGTGGGCAGGGCGGGACGGGGCAGGACGGGAACGTGTGCGGGAGGGGGAGTGCGGCGATGCGGGGAGGGGGAGTATGGCGATGGGGGAGGGGAGTAGCGATGTGGAGGGGGAGAAGGGCGATGTGGGCATGGCCCGGGCGGCCGGCGGGGCGTGGGTGGTGCAGGGCGGACGGGTGGACGGGCCGCGGGGAGGGGGAGTATGGCGGATGCGGGGAGGGGGAGTATGGCGATGTGGGGAGGGGGAGTAGGGCGACGGGGAGGGGGAGTGAAGGGCGATGCCGGCGGCTGGGCGGGCCGGGCGGGGCGGGTGGGCAGGGCGGGACGGGCAGGACGCACCGTGCGGGGAGCGGCGATGCGGGGGAGGGGGAGTAGGGCGATGGAGGGAGAAGCGATGCGGGGAGGGGGAGGGCGCGATGGGGCAGGGGTCGGGCGGCCCGGGCGGGGCCGGGCGAGGCCGGGCACGCCGGGCGGCCGGGCGGGCCGGCGGGGCCGGCGGCCGGGCGGGGCCGGGTGAGGTGGGCAAACGGCCGGGCGGGTCCGCGCGCGGGGCCGGGGCGGGGCGGGGCGGGGCTGGGCGGGAATAGGCGGGGTTGGGCGGGGTTAGCCGGACAGCGTGCATAGGTAATGTGGTGACGGCAAGGAGGAAGCGTGGGAGCAAGAGCTTGTTGTGGGAGAGTAAAGGCTCCATCAGCTGCACTAGTGTGCCATGCATATTGGCAACTGGAACGAAAGCTTAGACTTACAGATTGGCGAAGGGAGAGAGAGAAGGATGGAAATCTTGCGGGAAACGTTTCCAATGATCCTCTATGGATTGCGACGAACATAACATTTTAATGAACCACAATTCGGTGAGAAAACAAGGAATAGCGGAAACAACAAACGCCCCTGGAATCCTTCATTTAATGAACCAAAATTTCACATTTCAATGCAAGAATTAGAGAAAGATCAAGAATTCTCAAAGTGCTAAACTTTCCTCTGTGCTCCCTTGTCACGAGGATCCTAAATATCTTTGGCTACAATGACAATGGAAGATAATATATTCTCTCATTGAATCAGGCAGTGGAGTTAATGTGGGCGACAAGAGTTAATGGTGAGGCACAGTGGCTGAAATCTAACGTCAGAAGTTACCTGGTCTTAGCAACCTCACGTTGAATGGTGAATGAATATGTTGAGATGGCTCAGGGCCACAAATGTTGCATTTGCAATGTATATGATCGGGAGGTCCTAGGTAAAAAACTGATAAAAAACCTTGGGGCCTTTTTTTTTGAAAATTTTGAAAATGTCCGAGGAGCTTCATGTAAAGTAACCCCCAAAATTCAAATACAAGGGGACACGACACCAGTCAGATTGATTGTGGATTATCCATTTTGGAGAAAATCGGCTGAATGGTTTAGCCGCTAGGGTTGTTCACAGACGGACAGAGACAGACGAACGAACGGACGGACAGACGGTTTGCCGTCATTCGATTTTTCGGCATCATTGACCCACAAAACAAGAATTCTACCTACACCACGTGTTAAAGGATTTTTTCTAAATTTAGCGACTAGATTTACTCACTTTTTCGTTATCAGGGCCTGTAATAAGTTTTTCTGTCGAAAATTCGCGGTTGTTTTCGCGATACATTACATAACTTTCTCTCTACTCCGTAGAGAGAAAGTAAAAATTGAATAAAATAACAATGTGTAAATACTGTGTAATAACTACTGTGTAAAATGTTGATGAAAATGTTTCGAAAAAAAGCAAATAAAAAGTTGAAAGATGCATGACGTTCCAGAGTGTTTGTTTGCGTAGCATTCGAAATTCATAGTAGTGAGGTTTCGTGATTTGCGAATTTTTAACTGGATGGCCATAAATAGTCCCGAAATTACAAGCAATGGAGCGATTTTTAAAGCGAACATTGATCTATATTGATTATTGGATATTTATAAGCGTGTTTTGTAAGTTGAAAGAGCGTAATTGTGACGTGTTTATGTTAATCGCTTGACCAGTGCAAAATCTTTAACTTTCTGTCTCCTTCTGGGTATTCGAACTCTCAAGGCAACGTTTAATTCTAGCGATCACTTCCACAGCGATCATAAATATTCGTATGAGGACCCGATGACTTTTTAGATACCCGGTATCTTGTACTGCAGATACTCCACACTTAGCTGAACAAAGTGCTGACCTAATTGTGTAGCCGATCGAGACGATAGCAGCCTAGAATTGTTGGTTTGAGTCCGACCGAAGCCAAGAGTGCTGTGTAATAGAGGTAATAGCAAACCATCACCACAATGATCATTGTCTCGCGTCAACGAATTCTTTGTAACGCAAACCACCATGAGAATAATGAAGTGCCACAGACTTTCGCATTATACAGATTACCGTCACCTAATTCTTTAACTGCCGAAATTCCGATTATGAATTTACAGAGTTGTAAAAAGCAGATCACTATACAGAGTATTGAAGGACTAATATTCAAATTATATGGCTAAATAACTGGTAAACAAGTATTGGCGTGTAAAACAATATACGTTAACTTGGATTTGTTAACTCCATGTTGCCGCATGTGTGACTGGTGGCATACGGTTTTAAAACTACGCAAAGGTGTCAACGAAACGCTGTGATGAGACAAGCATCATTGCCTACACGACTACTCAACGACTTGTCTTTGATCAAAGCAAGCTTTAATTGAATTATCTTGTACTTTTGTGTCAGTAGTGGTGGTGTTATGAATAGAGTAGATTTATTTGGATGGTGGCTGGTCATCTCGCCACAATCTTTAAGTGATAAATGTGACAGGGGCTGGCAGTTGACTATCTGAACCAATACTCCCGAGAGGCCTACCCAACCTAAATAAACAGAACGATTTTTCAACACACTAGGAGTCCTTTGTGCTCAAACCACAATGAATATATCTAGTTACCTTGTTCTACAGACTCATTGGAAGTGTTGGAAAGGTCAATGTACAACATGGGAATTATTTTCAAATTCATTGCAACTTACGTCAATTTTCACACAAAATTTGAAAGCGAAACAATGCTATGTATTTGCATACAATAAAGTCCATTTAATTTTAATAAATATGTATTGTCCCAAAATATCTAGTTAATAGTTTAAATTCATTTCTTAAAACCATAAAGGTAATCATTAATGGTTTTTCGTAATGTACGAGGTAATTAGAGTATTTTCTAAAATGTTGTGTACGTCCTTAATGTTCTCAGAGTTGAGTGCAGATCGGTGGTCAGGCCGAGAGTGGGATTGCTGTCGGCTGGGCCCTCCATTAACAGCCATTAAAGCAACTCTCGTGCATCTTCCGCGGGGCCAATTGCCTGGGCAGCATTTAGCAGCGCCATCGCCCGCGCTAACCTTTGTTCTCGACGCGCTCGCACGCTGTCTCCGCGTTTTTCTGTTCCTTTGGGTCGCGCCGCCTAGCCCCGCGCCGCTCTGCGTCTCCCCACGCACCCTAAGTCGCTCCACCCCGCCTCTCCTCGCCCCTACCCGCCCTCCCAGCCCCTCCTCGCCCTTACCCGTCCTACCCGCCCCCCCCTCCGCCGCTCCCCGCCCCTACCCACCCCTATCTGCCCCTACCCCCCTACCCGCCCCTACCCGCCACTACTCCGCCGGCCCCTACCCGCCACTACCCGCCCCTACCCGCCACTACCCGCCCCATACCCGCCCAGCCCATACCCGCCCGCCCCGCCCAACCTGTCCAGCCCAGCTCAGCCCAGCCCAGCCCGGTCCTGTCCCGCCCCGCCCTGCTCTGACCTGCCCCGCTCCGCCCCGTCCCCCGCCACGCCCCGCCTCGCCCCGCCACGCCTTGCCACGCCACGCCACGCCACGACACGCCACGCCCCGCCACGCCCAGCCCAGCCCAGTCCCGCCCCACCCATCCCCGGCCAGCCTACCCCAGCCCAGCCACTCCCACTCCTGCACCGCGCCGCCCCGCACCGTTCTACGTCTCCCCAAGCACTCTAAGTCGCCCCTTCCCACCCCTTCCTACCATTCCTGCCCGGACCCGACATCTCGCCCCATGTCCACCCCTACCCGTCCCTACCCGCCACGCCCAGCCCAGCCCAGACCCGCACCGCACCGCTCTGCGTCTCCCCATGCACCCCAAGTCGCCCGTCCCTTACCCCCAGTTTATCCCTCCAGGCCCCGCGTCCTATCCGCCTTATTGACAATAAGTTATGGTGCCCTAGTCAGCCCTGCTCTGCACCGCCCTCTACGCGTCGTGTTACCCCGCCGCGCGGCGCCACACCACGCCCCGTTCCACTCCGCACCCCTCCGTCACCGGCCCTCCTCGCTCCTACCCAAACCGACCCATTTTGCTTCGACTCGCACTTCTTCACCCCGCCTCTCTCTGATCCGCCAGGTCTTCCCCGCCACGTCCAGTCCCTGAACATTCGGCTTCCACTCTCTCCGCCTCTCCCCGTACAGCTCCTCCTCCCCACTCTCCTCCGTCCTGCCCCGCCTCACCCCGCCCCATCCGGCTCGCTTCTGCTGAATTTCCCCTCGACCGTACCCAACTCCGCTTCGCCAAGTACCTCCGCGCCGTCCAGCCCCGCCCCGCTCTGTCCACTTTGCTTCACACCGCCTTGCCTTGCCAACGTTCTTCCCCGCCCCGGCTCGCCACAGACCACCTCGCCCACCACCGCCACAGCAAAGGCCGCCGCCGCCGCCGCCGCCAACGCCAACGCCACCACCACCGCCACCGCCACGGCAACCACCATCGCCACCGCTGCCGCCACCGCCACCGCCACCGCCACCTCCGCCACCACCGCCGCCGCAACCCCCGCCCCTGCCACCGCCGCCGCTATCGCCGCCGCCACCGCCAACGCTCCCGTCACCATCACCATCACCGCCGCCGCCACTACCGCCGCTGCCGCCACCACCGCCGTCGCCTCCATCGCCTCCGCCGCCGCAGCCGCCGTCGCCATCGCCCCCGCCGCCACCACCGCCGCCGCCACCCTACATCGCCAACGCCACTGCCACTGCCACCGCCGCCAGCCCCGCCACCACCAGCGTCACCGTCACCGTCACCGCCACCGCCGCCGCCACCGCCGCCGCCGCCGCCGCCGCCGCCTCCGCCGCCTCCGCCGCCGCCGGCGCCGAGAGCCGCGGCGGGGCGTCGCCTGGGCGTCGGGGGTGACACGTCAGCTGCGGCGCTGGCGGCGTCGGCGGCGCGAGGCCTGCAATTTTCGCCCGTTGGGGCGTCGCCGCCGCCACCGCCGGTAATGGCAAAATTAAACAGTTGAGCAGCGGCGGGCGGGCTGGCGGCGGCGTTGCGGCGCCAAGGCCGCTCCGCCTCCGCCGCCGCCGCCCATCGCGCTCCGCCGCCCGCCGCCGCCGCCGCCGCCGCCGCCGCCCACCGCCCGCGGGCCGGGGGCCGCCGCGCGTCGTTAGAGCAGCCGATCGCCAAGATTGCGAAAATGATCGGCTGCGGTCCGTTGTGGTAATGGGCGCGTTTAGTGCGGTAACGAGGGACGCCCTGCTTTGCCCTTGCCTGGCCCTGTCTTGCTCCGCCCTGCCCTGTCGTTGCCGCCCGACTTTCGTCTGTCTGGCACTGATGTTGAAATAATTGTCGTCATGTTCATCTGTTATCTGCTTCACCTGTCGTTTTGGTTCTTGTGGCGTTTGCTGTGGTCATCATAGTGACAATGTGATTATAGGAACAGTCAGAAAGTCGGTTTTGCACTTCCACTTTAATCGACTTTGAAGTTTCCCATGCGGAACTAAGTGCGTTTTCTCTCTGCTAATGAAGTTTTTTTTCTAGCATATTTATGATGACTACCATCTTCTAAATTTCTACATAAAAACACTTATTAGATGTGCCCTTCTACACATCTGCATTCTTTATTATTTGTTGCTAGCTGAATATGGCGTTGCCGACGATTTTAACAATTTTAAAGTGATTTAAAATGTTAAAAATGTCTAAATAAACACTTCTAAATCAAAACATCGCGTTAAACATAAAGTTGTATGGTTTTGTCATCATCGGAAGTAGTACATAGTAATAATCCATTAAGAATAAAAATTAAATAATACAAAAAAGTACAAAAAAATTGAGAGGCAACTCTTCTTGTCCGATATTCTTTGGGGATGCGTCCACTACCAGCCCCAGATTACGATGTTGGAAAACCTAATCCCACCGCTCGCAGGAGAATTGTTCTGAAGATATTTTCCAATGCGTTATAATGCATTACAATGATAATTATCAGACGGCTTATTAAAGAAAATGTGTACATTTTGAAACATGCCCGACGTTGACTGGTGCCAATTTGAAACATAATTAATACTGATAAATGTAATTTGGACGCCAGGAAAAGGGTACACTTGAAACCTAATTATTCTTACGTAATTTAAATATCTCTCCTTACAAAATGATGTGCTAACTCAGTTAATTGAGGTTCGAAGTTCACAATTGTTGCTATTTACTCTGCAACCAATTATTCAATCTGTCATCCATACGGAGTGGCGAGGAATCTGAAAATCTTATTAAAATGCTGGATTGCACGTAAAGAACAATAATAATCAGCTTTCTTTCAACTTAACAAATTGGAATTTATTATAATGATAATCAAAAACGAATCATTCTTTGGTCATGGCCAGTTTTCTCTGTATTAAAATAATTATAAACCTTCTTATTTATTCGTGGGTCTTCGCGCGCTCTTCACTTCTTCGTTCGAAAGCGCCCCGTAGAACCTTCTCCGTCCACGCAGCAGAATCTTGCTTCTGGATAAAGTCCTCGTCTAAAGTCCGTGATCTGGTTCCAAATTCTCCCGGCGATACTACTATAATCCGTGACTTCCCTCACTTGCGTCTCGGGTGGACGCCTAGACACGAATTTTACTTCCTACAAGAACGCTCTATCCTAATATAAAAAAACTATAGTTAATTTAAACAACTGTCAATTACAGTCTTTCCTCGATCTAGTAAAATATATCAAGAACCGTCCTACTCATCACCGCGTTGCTCTAGCGAATCAATGTTCTTCTAAAAACTCGGAAGCATCCGAATTTTATATATTTTTCTTTTGTCTCCCAAAACAATGCTTATTTCGCCTCTGCACTGTCATTTCAACCTAACGACAATGATCCTTAACGCCGGTTGTTTATTTGTCACATAGCGACCCCCTGGCGATCGTCTATTGACGTCCCCATACTCTATGTCATATAAAATGACATTTCGATAATAAAAATGGTTCGTCATTTTGGTATATCACAATTTACAAGCTTTTATTCTATAACACACCGTTCCAACTTTATAAATTTATATTAAAATATAATTTTGCGGTCGAAATTATCCTTCAAAAAAGGCGAATCCCATTAACACTATCGTATATATGCTGCACATAACAAATTATCCTATAATATGTTAATTATCTTACGGAGTGCCAACGCTGGTGATGTACCCTTTTCTTTCGACTGATCAAAGCTCTAAACTGCGTTCTGTAAACAGCTCCCCTAGGTCGAATTCAACCGCTGTCTGGAGGAGAATTCTAGCGGCCAGCTGCTCTTATCGATAGTTTTCCGTGGTTTCTCCGATCAATACCAGGCGAATGCCGCAGCAGTACCCTATCAAACGGGCCACGGACCGCGCGCGATCTTTCCTACCTCTTCCTTGTCCTATCCTCACCCCTTACACACATACATTCACCAACATGCACTGCACTACCACACATGCCGGGCGACCGGTCGAGAGCTTAGAGCTTGTCCCGGCTGGGACGGTGCCCCGCTGGTGGGAGATACCTGGTTGGGGAAATCCCGGCTAGTCGACGGCAGGTCGGTGCCGGATCTCGCCATCCAGCGGGGGAAGATCACCACCACCTGATAAAAAACGTGCACTACAGGACTAGTGACCGCATTAGTTGACGTGCCCGGAATCATTAGCAAACTCCAACCAACTATAAAAGGATGTGTTGTTGTTGTTCCTTCCTCTTTACACTCTTCTTTACTTCACTACATAGCGTGGCACTTTATTTGGGAATCTCGTTTTTCCTGTACTGTGCTATATTCGAACACTGCGCTCTCATGTCACTTTAGGACTACAATAATCGCAAAATTGAATTCCCATTCTAAAAATTAGTAACAGACTGAAAATGAAACATATGTATTAATTAAACAGCTGTGACGCTTATTTTCGCTCAACGACTTTGTATTTCACTATAAAGACATTATTTTATTGTAATGATTTCTTGACCGTAATAAACGGACTCGGTATTTTTTATAAAAATTTAACTCTTCATATACAATTATGACGTTTCGACCCTATTTGGGGTCTTTTTCAAAAAAATATAAAATATATAATAATAGTTGTGTTCAAATAATGAAGAATTATCAACAAAATGGTAACACATATCTAATAAAGCGATGCAAGTACAATAATAAAAATAAAACAAATTGTGATATACTTATTGTCCAGATTTGTTGACACCACACCATAAACAATTAGCATTTTTATAAAATAGTATATATTTTAGAATTTTGAAAAAGCAAATAGTGTTGAAACGCCATGATTTTATAACAAGAAATAAATTGTTATAAAAATACTGAGTATTATAATATAACAGACGTTAATATATTTACAAAGAAATTATTTCATCTCATATTTTAAAGTTTAGCTTGTTCACTTGATTGCACAAGAATATCACCTTTATTTTCAGTTCATATAAAAATTTGAATGAAAACTATTCACTGTAAATCCTGGATCTCATTTAAAAATTATCAGCTGTATTAAAAATGAAATGAGTGTTTCGGTGAACTTATATTCTCAAGATCCTTCCTTTCTGAAAAAAATTGATAGAAATATATATTTTAGGAGACACGACTTATTTTTCCTAACTCCTGGTTTTACGTTTTCTAAGGGTATTGCTTTCAGTATCATTTCACTACTTATTTCTTTGCGCTCCGTGATATTCCTCAGCCATCAGTTACTTGAGCACTAAGGCATTTCTTGAAATATGTCAATACATTTAATGAAACAATTCAAAACTTACTCGATTGTAGAACACTTGTCTTATCATCTGTGACCATCAATGAAGTCTCGCCACTTCCTCATTGCCCACATATGAATTCTTATCTTAATGGCTAACCAGTTTTCCCGGAGAGTGGCAATCAACTTGGCAAAAAAAAGAAAACTAGTTTATATGGCCTAAAAAGATTTCTGAGCTTGGTCAGCAATTCTTAAGGAAATTCTACTCTTACACTTCTAGTTGATGTAGGCTACATAAAAACGAGATGTTGATGGGATATTTTGGTGTTTAACTGCGGCGTTAAGTGACCAACTTTTCTTTTATGCATAGAGATGTTTCTTTTCATCTGAATCTTATCTGTAAATCAAGGAGTTTTCAAGGAATGTTTCTTGTTTAACGGTTACTTGTCACTTTAGCGTTCTGAATACAAAATGTAAAAGGTGTATCATTTGATATGCAGGTTCCAAATTTCTCAGAAGTACTATTCCTCTGGACAGGAATCGTCTGGAAGAACACGTGTAAATAGACGAGAAAGAGGACAGGAGACACGGATTTAGGAATGGAAATGTGAAGGACACGACGTGAAACAGGATTAGAAACGCCAAACGGGAGTCTGAATGGACGAGAGAAGGTCAACGTTGAAGGAGAAGCAAAAGATAAAAAACACTCACGCCAGCTAACTCATCTGGTTATCATAATGCGAAGAGAACATAGTGAGATCTTTAAAAAAAACTTCTAGCCTGCTTTTACTACCTGAAAAGAGGAATTTTATGGTCAACAAAGTCAATACGTACACCACTAGTCCTCAATTCAGTCATTTTATTTGATAACGGTTTTCACGTGGGCAATAAACTAGTCTTCTTGAGTGAAGATGATAGGAAAGCAAAAGCATATTAAATGTCTACCTACGTCACTCAAGTATGAACGTAATTTCCACTTTCGTCGAGTTGTAAGTTTGTTATAAAGATAAAGTATATGACTGAATATAACGTAATCTTAAGTATGTTATTTTCAATACCAGGTTTTCTTTATTTATGTATTGAGTTCATTATACCTTTTCTTCCACAGCTTAGCGATTCTTCATTCCTTTATCCTGACGTGTTTTATCTGGCACGTGTAAATTATATGTCATTTCGTGTTCGTGTCCTTTTTCATAGCTGGAGATTCTTTAATCATAAGTTGATACCAAAATTGAAAGCAAAAACCACTTTCAATATTTTTCACACTAAAATAATGTTTGCATAAACAACGTGTTTTGTCAACCCTTGCTTTTAGAAACACCCGATGTTCTTCTTGATTACTGTAGAAAATCATTTAATGAACGGAAAATCAATAATGACCAATGAATAAATTTGTCCAAAACGCCCTGTTTCAAGGGACTTTAATTTGCAGAGTGGAAATTGGCTGGTTGAATTACATGAAATAAAGGAAATTTTGTGATGAAGATTATCTTGGCTGTCCGGGTGACGCCGTGTTGAAGGCTGAATTGCCGACGTTTTGATCATCTCTTTCGCGATCTTTTTTTTTTTTTTTCTTTTTTTTTTCTTCCTCGCCAGTAGCCCTGGCGAGGTGGGAATTTATTCAAGTTTGAGTATACATAATTATAGCTCCAACCTTTCGGTTTGTGGAGCTGTGGGAGGGCGATAACTTAAATAAACTAATTATAACTAATCTTAAACTAACTTAAAACTATGCAAAAACCAGGGTTGTCTGCGCTCAGGTTTATAATTGGGTGGGGACCAAGTACGATAGGCTGAAACAGTCGGCCAATCGTAGCTGGAGGGTTGCCCGTCAACCGTGGGAGGCGGTCGAGTCAGGTGGCGCGGCGCGTGATCGGACGGCACGGAGCGGTCGGGCGGGAAGGAGCAGACCAGCCCTGAAGAAGATCGCGAAAAAGATGATCGAAACGTCGGCAATTCAGCCATCAAAGCGGCCTCACACGGACAGCCAAGATAATCTTCGTGATTGTGGCCGCGGAAGCCTACGACTTCACGAAATTTTGTGATGTTAAGTGCGATGTGAATGTTAATACCATTCTTCATTGATTTACTGCAAAATATTATATAAGTAACGCCATCACTAGCATCGCATTCGCACGCATGAAGACATAATCGAATAAATTTCTCCGAATCAAATCAGCCTTCAAAGAAGACTTACGAGGTCATGTTTCATTGAAATCTCAGGTCTCCACAAATATCGAAAATAATCGCTTCCTTTACTAATATTATTCCATTAATATTATATCCCATTGCTATTTTGCTGATTTTCTTTTTACCTGAAATTATTCAGTGCACAGGAAACAGTAGCAGTGAAGACATCTCATTTTACACGAAGCCCAAGCAACTCCGGCTATCTCTGCTTGCCTAGAGAGCTAGGTCGAATTCAGTTGGTGTCTGGAGGAGAATCCCAGCGGCCAGAAGGTCTGGTAGTTTTCTGTGGGTTCTCTGATTAATAGCAGATGAATGCCGGGGCATTACCTTAATACACGCTCCAAGGACCGCGCGAAATCTTTCCTTCCTCTTCCTTCTCTCACCCAATACTTTACACATCCCTTGCTTACATGCACTTTCACTTATGCACTACACATTTCACACATGTCGGGAGAGCGGGCGGGAGCTTAGAGCTTCCCCCGCCTGGGCACCTGCCCAGCTGGAGGGGAGATACCTGGTTGGGGAAAACCACCAGCGGACGTGGAGATCGGCGCCGGATCTCGTCAACCAGGGGGGGACAAGATCACCGTCCCCTCCGGTGAAAAAAAAATGTACTTGTTTTACGAAAATAATGACTAGGGGGCGGATTTCAATGAAATGTATTTTTTTCTTTTCATTTTTGAACAATGTCGTTTAGTTTACAAATTCATTTTATGTTATGACAAAAGGAAATTACCCATTTTTAGAGGTCAGTATTTTGCATGTTTTGTCGATTTCGACTAATGAGTCTCTTTTTACTTTTTCCCGTCATTTTTAATGCATTTTTTGCTCATTTGATCGATTTTAATGTCTTTTTTATGGTACTTGCTTTAAATAATATTTAGGAGATGCAACAAATGTTCTTCACAGAATTACTCAGTAGCCTATCCAATTTGTTCGCTCAGAAATTGTTTTGACGTTGTAAGTACGTAATTCTTGTTACGTATATTAGTGCCATTGCCAGTTCGGCCAATTTCGGGATAACTAAAGACAGAGATTTCCTGGTAAAATAATGTCCAAGTCAAAAGTTGCAAGCTGAGGTCACAAATGGAAGAAGCCTTGACGTATCCAACAGCTTGAGTTGTTCATCCGAATTGGATTTGATAAGATTTTTACGTCATCTTTCTTTGGTTTAAGGGCATTTTCAAAGCATTTTAAGAGCATTTTATTGATTGGCATTTTTGGCGAAGTTTTAAGCCATCAAAACCTGCTCCCTAATAATGACCTTAGCAGTTAACGCGCCCGGCAACACAAATTAAGCAATATATGTATCATTGCTGGTCAAAAAACCAAAGAAAAGAGAGTTGGGGCCGCGGGCAGCGCGAAGAGCGCAGATGTCGCTGCGGCGCCGGCAGTGAGTGGCGGAGGCGTGCGGGGACGAGCGCCGGCGAGGCGGGCGGGCGAGGAGTCTTTATCTGCGCGTCGCGTGTAAAGGCCTAATAAGCGCCTGGCGGCGGCCATCAGCGCGCGGGGCCGCCCCGCACCTGCCCGCCCGTCACTGCCCGCCCGCCGCTGCCGCCCGCCACCAAGGCTGCGAGCGCGTCATTCGCTGGTGGCTCAGGGCACCGAGGGCACTGAGGTCCAATGATTCCACTCCCAAGGTTGCAAGATTTTTGACACTAGCCACATAGCTAGGCCCAATTCAGCCGCTGACTGGAAGACAATTCTAGCGCCCGGTTGGTCTGTTTGTTTTCCGTGGTTTCGCCGATCAACTCCGGACCAATGCCGGAGCAGTAACCTAGCAAAAGGGTCACGGGCCGCGCGCGATATTTCCTTCCATTTCCTTGTGCTACCCTCACCCCTTACTTACACGGACACTTACATGCCCTACACTATCACGCTTGTCGGGTGCCCAGTCGGGAGCTTTGAGCTTGCACCGCTAGCACGGTGTCACACTGGTGGGAGATACCTGGCTGGGATAAATCCCTGCAAGCCCCGGATCTCGCCATCTAGCGAGGGAAGGTTACCGACACCTCTCGTGATATAAAGCATTCACTACAGTTACAGGACTATTGAGCTTAGCAGTCGACGCGCTCAGAATCACCAATCAACGTCCCGATCTAGAATCCACCGGCTCAGACCCATTCGATTCCAACGGTACGGGATGCGGAGACGGTGCAGTTGGCTCACTTATCACTTCTGTTCGCTATGAGAACGACAAATCTAAATCAAGGGGAGAGAGTTGAGCTTCTTCATTACCAGCATCAATATGTTCTACATTCTTCATGCACACTTCTTTCTCTTGGTCATCTTGTTGTGGTATTCCTCCACTCCTTCTTGTGACCTTTCATTACTTCATTTTTTCTTTCCCCTCTTCATCAACGACATTATGTGCTTATTCTTTACCATCTACGTTCTCGTCTTTCTACTCATCAGTCTTTCTTCATCCGCTTCATGTTCTTCCTTCTCTTCTACTTCATGATTTTCCACTAAATCTTCTTTTCCTTCTTCATATTCTTCAATATCTACGTCTTCCTCCTTTTCCTCTTGCTTTGTTCTTCACAATATTTCTGAATTTCTTATTGAACCCGTTGTTTTGTGCTTCCTCCCTGTCGGGTACTAAGCCAGTTCTTTTATCCAGTCCTGACATTCACCATAAATCACTTCCTCTCCCCGGCATTTCGATACTTCAAAAACGTACCGCGGCCATTTTGCCCCGGATGTAGGACTTCCCTTTTTTCTTTCTCCTTCCGGTCTAGCATCAAATACTTCTTCCTCATCCTCTTGTTATTACGTTTTAACTGGCAACGTTTCACAAATTATTTTTCAATTAATATGCGACAGAAAACTTTGTAATGATTTTTTCATCCGATCCTTGGTTGGTGTATGTCAGACGTATTTCATTCCAGTGAATATTTTAATAAAGTATTTTTATGAAATTCATGTTCCGGTGAATATTAAACGTATTGCGCGACTTAAAGCTTTGTCCCACTGAGTGTCCATTACAATGAGCATTAGTGTCATTAGGCGCTCTGAGATGGGCGGATGTTTGGCCTCATATCGGTGATAGTCCAGTCGCACTTAACGTGCATTGTTCACTTGAAAAGCGATAAATAAGCGGCGCTAGGCGCGGCGAAGGCGGGCGGGGCGGGGCGGGGCGGGGAGGGGCGGGGCGACGTGGGCGATGGAAAACGCTCGTCCCTTGGGCGGATCTTGTAAATCACAGAACAATAAAAACGTATTGAGGGAGGCCATTAGGGCCGGTGTGACAAGTGCATAATGACGCGGGGGCCGCCCGGGCCGGGCAGCGCGCGGCGCGACGCGGCGCGACGCGGCGCGAGCGGAATAAAAAGGAGAGCGGCGGCGCAGGCGGCGGAGGGGGCGGACGTGGCGATGATGGAGGAGTTGATCGCAGAGGGGAGGGATGGCGGAAAGAACCGGAGATGGCGGAAACACGAAAGGTGGGGAAGTTAATAGGGAGGTGGTGGAAATGGTGGAGAGAGATGGCAGTGTAAGTGGAGGATGGTGGAGGAGCGATGATGGAGGAGCGATGATGGAGGAGCGATGATGGAGGAGCGATGATGGAGGAGCGATAATGGAGGAGCGATGATGGAGGAGCGATGATGGAGGAGCGATGAAGGAGGAGCCTTGATGGAGGAGCGATGATGGAGGAGTTGATGCAGGGGGAGGAGATGACGGAAAGGAGCGGAGATGGCGAAAGTAGCGAAGGTGGCGGAGATGGCTAAGTTAATGGAGAGGTGGTGGAAATGGTGGAGAGATATTACGATGTAAGTGGAGGAGTTGATGATGGAGGAGCGATGATAGAGGAGTTGATGCAGAGGGTCGGAATGGCAGAAAGGAGCTGCAATGGTGGAAATACGAAAGGTGGCGGAGATGCCGAAGTTAGTGGAGAGGTTGAAATGGCGGAGGAAGATGGCGGTATAAGTGGAGGTGATGGACCTGGCGGTGGTTTTGATGGTGGTTGAGGACGCGAAGTAGTGGAGGTAGCGAAGATGGCAAAGTTAGTGCAGAGGTTGATATGGTCGAGGGAAATGACGGTGTAACTGGAGGTCGTGGACCTGGCGGTGACCTGGTGGAGGACGCGAAGTGACGGAGGTAGTTGAAGTGGCGGAGACAGCAGAACTACGAAGATGGCCGACACTCATCGGAGATGACACATACAGCAGAGATGGCAGAGGGGGGAGGAGATGACGGAGGTGGATGACATGAGGGAGGTGGAGGGGATGGTGAAGGTGGCAGAAATGGCGAATATGGCGAAGATGGCGGATGTACAGAAGATGGCGGAGGTGGAAGAGATGGTGGAGGTGGAGGGGATGGTGAAGGTGGCAGAGACGGCCAATATAGCGAAGATGGCGGATGTTGTGGAGATGGCGGATGCATAGAAGATGGCGGAGGTGGAAGAGATGGCGGAGGTAGAGGGGATGGTGGAGGTGGCAGAGATGGCGATTACGGCGGAGTCGACAAAGGTGAATTCAGTAGCGGAGTTGTTGGAGGGGACGGATGTGACAGAGTTGGTAGAGATGACGGGAGAGGCGTGGAACGCGGCTGATGTGGCGGCGATGGCAATGACAGCGCTGGCGGAGGTGGCGGCGGCGGCGACTGCTGTGGCTGTGGCGGGGCGGTGGCGGCGGAGGCGGAGGCGGCCGTCCCGCGCGCGCTGGCGATGCGTGACACAAGCCATCACGCCCCATCATTTCCAATTGGCCTTCCCGCCGCTGTAATATAGGGAAGGCGGCGGCGGCGATGTGCCCCTTCTGGGCGGGCGGCGACGCGACACAATGGGCCGAACAACGCGTTACTGTTGTGCGGTTTTTACTCTGCGTCATCGAAACGAAAAGTCTGCTTGGGATATTCCAAATGTGTAGTCCAGAAATGTTTCGACTCTATGAATTGTGCTGTAGACTTCAAGACCATTGTGTTCTATTGTTTTTTCTGTATTTAATATTTAAAATATTGTAATAAACGTAATTTTGACTCCTTTTTTAAACTTCACAAAAATAGACGAACATGGAGACAAGATCGTAATTGTTAGTACTGTAAGTTTTCCTGTTAACATAAAAACTGTAGACTGAACATAGAATTTACGTTTGAGTTTTCTTTGTAACTCTCTCCAAAGTGGCGTCCCTTTACTTGGAAGTGGTCAAATCTATTTTTCGAAACTTCATCTTCTCTCAAAAATTCTTACGTAGTCTTTAAAAATCCGTAACCCTTAACTAACACAATGGAATGATTTAAAGATCTACAAGGAAGTAGATTCATAATAATTTCACCTTTAAGTATCATATTGTTTACTGCAATGAATGGAAAATATTTTATATCTTCATTTACAGTCGTCTTTCTTCATGTGGCGAGTCCAATTGGACCTTTGGATTGACTTCCGCATACCGGTAGTACTAAAGGAGTTGTTCAGCATTACGACAAGACCGGATAATGAATCAGCCAAGCGCTCAGGAAAATAGTCCATCGTGCGGCTCCGAGGAGGAAGAGGGCGAAAAGATGGGGGATGAAAAAAACTGGTACGTTGACCTAAGGGAGCTGGTGAAGATTTGTTGTTTGAGATGCTATTCCGACATCCGCCTCTAAACGATTAGAACCTGTCACTCGAATTATTATACAGGTTCATAGGCGTGTGCAGCCTAAAGCGAGAGGAAAGCCGAAATATATTTCTGGGCTCGCTTTTCCATTATTTTTCATGTACATGTGACATATTCTACCAGTAATTAAATAAAGCACTAATTATTCCTTCATTGGTTCAATTAATAAATCCAATTGATTGTGTGGTGAACATTATTTACAAGTTGTCTGATGGTTGGACCGCGTCCGCTCCAAATGTCACGTAGCAGTTCCCGAATTGTTATGATCAAAAGAGACACATCAGGCCTTTACATATTTAAGGAAGATTACGAGGCTCCTTTTAAGATTTTCAGGTGGACGAAAACCCTTCTGCACCCACCCGTAAGTGCAGGTTCATTTTGCGTTGTATCGTTCGACCAAGTTACATTTTAACACCTGTAGTACGTAGTTGTTATTTTAACACCTGTAGTACGTAGTTGTTGTTCTACGAATGCATACTGCATTTCTAAATATGCCTTTTATTTCCTTCCTATTTTCGATGGACAAAAGGGAGAATTAGTTATTACTAGGGGGAGGAATTTGATGACCTAAAACATCGCCGAAATTGATCAATAATATGTTCTTAAAATGCTTTAAAACTGCCCTAAAACCAAAGAAAAATGACGTAAAAAATATTATCAAAAGCAGTTCGGATGAACAACTTAAACTTTTGGATTCGTTACTGATGAACTCGAAGCTTCTTCCATTCGTTCGAGCGAACTCAACTCGCAAACCTTGGGTTTGGATTGTTCTTTGCCAGGAAATCAGTCTTTCCTTATTCCGAAGCGATTAATTCTATGAAGGATATTTGTTGCATCTCGTAAATATTATTTGAAGCAAGTACTATTAAAAATGACATTAAAATCTATGAAATCAGCAAACAATGCATTAAAAATTACGGAAAAGGTAAAAAAAGACTTATTAGTAGAAATCGTGTCGCGACGTAGAGGAGCAGAATCTACCTATAGCAAACCTCCCTTTTTACGAAGTAAGGGCGAGAAAGTAACAAAAGACTGAGACAAAGCTGGAGTCCTCTTCGGTTTCTACGTATAGAAAACCTCCCTTCTTACAAAGTAAGGGCGAGAAAGTAACAAAAGACTGAGACGAAGCTGGAGACCACCTCGGTTTCTACATATAGCAAACCTCCTTTCTTACGAAGTAAGGGCGAGAAAGTAACAAAAGACTGAGACGAAGCTAGAGTCCTCCTCGGTTTCTACGTATAGAAAACCTCCCTTATTACGAAATAAGGGCGAGAAAGTAACAAAAGACTGAGGCGAAGCTAGAGACCTCCTCGAGTTCTACGTACAGCAAACCTCCCTTCTTACGAAGTAAGGGCGAGAAAGTTACAAAAGACTGAGACGAAGCTGGATACCTCCTCGGTTTCTACGTATAGCAAACCTCCCTTCTTCCGAAGTAAGCGCGAGAAAGTAACAAAAGACTGAGAGGAAGCTGGATACCTCCTCGGTTTCTACGTATAGCAAACCTCCCTTCTTACGAAGTAAGGGCGAGAAAGTAACAAAAGACTGAGACGAAGCTGGATACCTCCTGGGTTTTTACGTATAGCAAACCGCCCTCCTTACGACGTAAGGGCGAGAAAGTAACAAAGGGCTGAGACGAAGCTGGAGTCCTCCTCAGTTTCTACGTATAGCAAACCTTCGTTCTTACGAAGTAAGGACGAGAAAGTAACAAAATACTGAGACAAAGCTGGAGACCTTCTCGTTTTCTACTTATAGCAAACCTCCCTTCTTACGAAGTAAGGGCGAGAAAGTAACAAAAGACGGAGACGAAGCTAGAGACCTCCTCGGTTTCTACGTACAGCGAACCTCTGTGCGTCGCAGGCGGGGCGGGGCGGGGCGGAGCGGGGCGCGGCGTGGGGGCGGGGCGGGGGCGTGCCGTGACGAGCGGCGCGGCGTCTGTGCCCTCTGAGCCGCAGCAGTGCGAGCGCAATTAGCCACTTGACCCCTCACCCGCGGCGTCTCAAAAGCGCCGCCGCCGCAGCCGCCGCGGGCAATTGGTGACGAATGACGGTTGCGTGCGGTGCCAGGCCGCCAAATGGCGGGAGGGCGGCGGAGGAGGTCGCCGCGCCGACGGGCAGGACGGAACGGATGACGCGGGGAATGAGTCGGGCGGCGGGGCAGCGGCGTGGGGAACGGGGGCGGGTGGGGGACGGACAGTGGAACGCGAGCAGTGGGAAGTGGTGGGGGCGGGACCGGGTGGAGAATGAGTCGGGCGGCGGGGCAGCGGCGTGGGGAACGGGGTGGGTGGGCGATGGACAGTGGAATGCGAGCAGTGGGAAGTGGTGGGGCGAGGCAGGACGGGAGGAGGGTGAAACGGGCCATGTGGTGACGGACAGTGGTAAGCGGGTTTGTGGCGGGGATATGGGCCTGGCGTGACAGGGACGTGGGAAGTGGTTTGTGGCGGGGAGTGGTAGGGCGGGGCGGGCGGGGGAACGGGGACTGTTGGGCGACGGACAGTGGGAAGCAAGCAGTGGGGAGCGGGTTTGTAGCGGGAGCGGCGGAGCGTGGCGGGGAAATGGGAAGAGCATTTGGAGTGGTGGGGCGTGAAGTAGTGGAACGGAGGAGGTGGACAACGAACAGTGGAACACGACTAGTGGGGAGGAGGTTTTTTGGCGGGGGCGATGGGGCGGGCCAGGAAAATTGGGAGGCGATTTGTGGCAGGGGTGGTGGGGCGGGGTGGATGGGGGACGAGAGCGTGTTTGAGACGGACAGTGTGGAGATGGTTTGTAGCGGGGAGCAATGTGAAAAATCGTGGCAGTGGGAAGAGGTTTTGGGGCGGGGACAGTGGGGCGGACTAGGCGGGGGAACCGGGGATTGGTGGGCGACGCACGAGGGACGCGAGCTCCAGGAAGCGGATTTGGGGTGGGGGCGGTGGACGGTGGCATGACATGGAGGTGTGAATGGAGTTTGTGGCGGGGAGTGGTGAGGTGGGGCGGGCAGTGGAACGGGGATTGGTGGGCGACGGACAGGGGGATGCGAAGGGTTGGAAGTGGATTTGTGGCGGGGACGGGGGGGATCTGAAGATGAGGAGGGAGTTTGTGGCGGGGAGTGGTGAGGCGGGGCAGCCGGTAGCGGCGTGGGGATGTAAAGTGGGGGTCGGACAGTGGGAGACGAGAAGTGGGAAGCGGGTTTGTCGCTGGGGTCGAGGGCGGAAGGGGGCGTGGCGGGGGAGGGAGGTGTGGCACAGAGGAACGCCGCCATGTGGCGAGGCAGCGGAGGGCTCGTGGATGGATGTTGAAAGCCGACAGGACCAGCAAGTGGAGCGCAACCTCACACTGACACAGGGAAGAGAACAGATGTACTGGAACAAATCTCATACGTTTTTGTCGGTATTTCTTACTTTCCACTCAAAAGAAGTCATGGGCGGAATTTACAGCAACTTAACAAACAGTTATTCGCCCTGGGTTGAATTTCCCAGTATTACATTACATTTGATGTGGCCGCCAACGAGCATGAGAAACGTTCCTTTTCACTCGTTTTAGATGTGGAACGACTAGTGGTTAATTCAATACGATAACACCACCTCGGAGAAATACCCTTATTTTTATTATCAGTTTTTAAAATTTAAGCACAACATTATTTGTCATGGAGCAAACACAGAATCGACTTGAACTTTAAAAGTAGTTCTGAAATACCTTCTCCTGTATTAATGTTTATGTGGTATTATTCTATAAAGTTTTTATACTTATTGTTGTTGTTGTTGTAGTTGTTCTTCTTGTACAGCATTTAAAAACTTAATAGACACAATATCCATGAGACCTTGAAGGAATCAGTCGTACCAGTTTTGCAATAAATAAGGAAAGAAGGTAGAAACGTGAATCGCCGGCTAATAAAGATTCAAGTTATAAGATTACATCAATAAAAACGTACCAGATTCAAATCGCAATAAGAAATAAAGATAGGAAATCACAAGTCTCTTAATTTTATTCTTGATAAACTTCTTGGATAATGCAGTGGATATAATCGCGGTAATAAAGTAAAATTTAACATCCACGTAAAATGTAGTCATGTCTAACATAAGAGAATGTTGCATTCGAGGAAAATCCTGCACACCTATCGTATGAAACCGGCTGAAATACCCGTCATCAGGTTGTCAAGTTCATTCAATTTAGACAATTATTTAAGAAAAACTTTATTCTCAATACTTTAATCAAAATTTTAGACAAAGTTACAATACACTTTTAACTATTATCGTAATTAAACTATGTTTTATTAATAATACGTGTGCTGAAATTTAAACTAATGAAAACCATTTACTAATTTTGGCAAAAAGAAACAATTTAATAATTGAAGACATAAATACTGAATATATGGAAATTTCTCAAAATGTCTCTTGAAAACTAAAAGTAGATATGATTTTCATACTGAAATTCGTACTCAGCAATTAAACGGCACATTCTTTACCACTTCTAAGAATAGTTTCTTGTATTTTATATGTTACATGAAATTATATTTCGTCACATCTCACTGTTTCGAATTCTATGGATTTTGTATGTTTCTGTGAGTGTTTGTGCTACTTACTTGTGAGTTTGCAGAACATGTTTTTAAAAATTCAATTTCTTCTTGGTAGTCTTTTTTCAATATATTCAAAAGGCACTTAACAACCATATATGCAGTATATCATTATGACTAACCTCTTTTAAGGTGTAATTAATGTGTCACTTTGCAGAAAACAATAATTCAATTGTGAGCCGATTCAACATTGTGAAATTACCGTTAACAGTTACCACAGTCAAAGTTGCCAGTTTTTTACAGACACACTTGGGCAAGTAAAAGTGATGTGTAGTTGTGGTAGGAAATAACAGATACATTAGAACCATGTTTCCTTTTTTAACTCGTATGTCTTCGTAACTTTCTCAATATTGTTTTTTGAATGGTATTACACGTTCTCCTATCTTTCTGTGGAGTTCATGGTATCTCCAGTGAAAGACAACACCCTCCTTCGATCATTTCTTTCACAAAAACGGATGTTCTCTTCAACTTCAAATAGAAGACTCCAATGACAGAGTTGTAAAGTTTATTTCAACCAAGGAAACATTTAGCTATTTCTCTCACAAGTAAGTGAATACTCGAGTTATTTATTTATTATTTAAAGTAAAAAGAACTAATATTATGGGAATGGGTTCGTTTCGAGAAAAACAGCAAAATGCAAAATATCTCAATTTTATTCAAATGTGTATTTAAGGCTAAAGTTTATTTTACAAATATGAGAGTGTTTCATGAGACACTACTTTACTTCCCTCCTGATGGAGAGTGTCTGAATGAAGGGTTTTCTGGACTCAAAAGTGTTGTAAAGTAGAGAAGAAATAAAAGAAAACTAACGTACCCGTGAGAGAACCTTCGCATTTTAACTCCACCCTCTTCCCTATATTTCTATTTCCATATTAAGCCTGTAATATCTTTTTCAAGACCCTCTCTCACGTCACTTGTTCTATAAGTCTCCTTGTAACTGATAATTCAATATACCCTTGTCGATAAAAACTATTCTTATTTAACGTTATTACCAAGCAGAAAGGTACACCCGTGTAATTCAATAGAACAGAATATCAAGTAGCTTAATTTTACACAATTAGCTCAATTTTAGCTTAATTTTACACAATTCGAGACTTTTGGCCTCAATGTTTTAGTTTTTAAGGCCCTAAAACGCTTAGCTTCGGAGTTATTTAACAATATATATTAAAAAATGCGACAGAGTGTTGCGGGTTGCATTTGGCATCAATATTTAAATACTTTTTTAAACAAATCCTTCATATTTTTAAAGTTGAAGTATAATTCCTCACGTTTTTGTGAAATTCTACTTCTTTAGAGACCTCATTTATGAAGATTGATTGCACATGACAGCAGCAAGAGGAATGTATACTACTGAAATAATATAGGAGACGATAAATAATAAATCTAAGAACATATTGCACACTGCAAAAGTATTAACAACAAGCAATATTTGAGAATTGTACCGGGAGCGGTAGCTCAGTGCATCAACTGATGTCACTGCAGCGCCTCTGACCGGGAGGTCCTAGGCTCGAGTCCTGACGGCGGCAGGATTTTCGACACTAGCTTTTCAGCTACGTCCAATTCAGTCCCTGTCTGGAGGAGAATTCTAGCGGCTCGATGCTCTGATCAGTAGTTTTCCGTGGTTTCTCCGATCAACATTAGGTGAATGCCGGAGCAGTACCCTACAAAACGGGCCACGGACCGCGCGCGATCTTTCCTTCCTCTTCCTTGTCGTATCCTCGCCCCTTACACACTGACACTAACATGCACTACACTACCACGTGTTCCGGGAGATCGGTCGGGAGCTTAGAGCTTGTCCCGACTGGGGCGGTGCCCCGCAGGTGGGAGAGTCCTGGATAAGGGGGAAACCCCACTAGCCGACGGGAGATCGGTGCCGGATCTCGCCATCCAGCGGGGGAAGGTCACCGCCGTCTCCCGCGAAAAAACATGCACTACACTAACGGGACAAGTGACCAAAGCCGTTGACGTGGCCGGAAACACGAAGAAATCAATCAATCAATCAATCATCGAGAATTGTGAAGTACCCGCGCCACCGAGTGCCCGTGTGACTTTTCGTTGCCGGCGCGGTCGCCACCGCTGTCGGGGAGCCGCGACCGCCCGAAGTGGCGGCCGCACCACCGCCGCGCCAACATCACCGTCGCCCGCGCTGGCGGGTGGCGGCGGCGGCGGCGGCGGCGGCGGCGGGCGCGGCGCGCGGAACGGCACGATAGATGTTTATTCTTCGGAATGCTCCGTAAATAAGGCGCCTGTCGCGTCTTAATTAACTTCATTAATTCCACTTCTTTATGCCCCGTTGCGGCCGTGCCACGGCGCCGCGCCGCGCCGTGCGAACACTCGAGCCGTGTTAAACCGGTTCCCGCGGGCGGGCGGGCGGAGTGGCGTGGGGCGGAGCGGCGCTGGCCTTATTAATTTACGGGCGAAGGGAGGTGGGCGCGGGCGCCGGGAAAGTGCGCGGCGTGACCGCCGGCACGCGTTTCCGCGCTGCCTTTCTCCAGCGCCCCGGGCCCAAGCCCAAGCCCAGACCCAAATCCGGGTTCAAACCCAGACCCAAACTGGGTACAAGTCTGGGTGCAATCTCAGGTTCAAACGCAGGCACAAGCCTAGGCGCAAGCCCAGGCACAAGCCCAGGCACAAGCCCAGGCACAAGTCCAGGCACAAGCCCAGGCACAAGTCCAAGCAAAAGCCCAGGCACAAGTTCAAGCAAAAGCCCAGGCACAAGTCCAGGAACAAACCCAAGCCCAAATCCAAGCCCAAGCCCAAGCCCGGGCCCAAGTCCACACCTAAGCCCACGCTCAAGCCCACTCCCAAGCCCGCGCCCAAGCACAGGCCCAAACCTAGACCCAAATCCAGGTTCAAACCCAGGCTCAAACCAATGCCCAAACCCAGGTCCAAGCTCAAGTCGAGGTGAAACCCAGGGCCAAACCTAGGCTCAAACATAACCCAAACCCAGACCCAAAACCACGCACAAACTCAGACCCAAAACCAGGCCCAATCCCAACCCCAAACCCTGACTTAAACCCAGACTTAAACCCAGGCCGAAACCCAGGCCTAATCCCGGGCTCAAACCCCCCAAAAAAGGAGAAGGAAAAAGCCCAAGCCTAGCAGTAAATCCAAGTTAAAACCCAGGCCCAAACAGTCTCAGACCCTCGTTTACGCACACACACAAACCAAGTTAAGACCCGGGCCAGGATCCCAAATGCCACAAACTCGTGTACAGACCCATGCATAGAATTATGCTCAACCGCACGCTTATCCACAAAGACTCAGCTTCCAACCCATGTGCAACCACAGGCACTGACCTCACCCCAGACAAGACTCAGATGTGGGGTGGGACCCACGCACACTCCAAAGGGTACGACTGAGCCGGGTCCAGATTCAGCCGCAGACCCAACTCGGACCAGGCTGAGGTTCGAAAGTAGTTCCATCTCCACAACAAGAGTTTCTTTGGTAATTATAAAGCGCACTGACCGTTAGTTCATTTCCATTTTCAAAGCACCATAATCCATTGTTTAAATACATTACTATTAAAAAACAATCATTATAGCTCTTTTCTCTTTCAAGGAAATCTGTAGGTTCATTATTGTTTATCGTGTCTCATTAATCTCATTACGAAGCTAATAATACGAATTCGTGTATTAATTCGAAATATTTTCATTTTTAATCTTCTTACTGGCGGGAGATATTTAGATAACTTCCTTTCAAATAGTGGAGTTGTTGCACTGAAGGCAATCTCGAGAGGTGACTAACATCCTTGCCCTGTAAAGAAATATTGTGGTATGGAAACCACGCAAAACTAATAAGTCTTCCAGATATATTACTCTCTTCGTTTTTATGTAATACCGTGTCTAATATTAAGTTATTTGGGAAGCAAGCAGTCATGATATATGTTACGACAGGACTCGATATGTAAATCTGAAATGTTAGTGGTTAAGTCACTTAAAGAACCTTGATTTGCCTTCTCCCCAATATCCTTAGCATTTCCGCACCTCGCTCACGTTGCACATACACATCTATAAATCACCATTCAGCGAATAAGAACTTTGCTACGCCAGAGGAAACCCAACGCGACCGCCGGGCCCCTCGTCCCCCCTCCAGCCCCCCGCCCCCCCTTACACGCGCGCCCCGTCGCGTCGCCCGCGTAGAACCGGTCGCGGGCGGACGCAACAAATGGGGCGTAATTGGCCTGACAAAATGTGTAGCGAGCCATAAATATCGTTTATTGAAAAATCTACCCCCATACTGAGTAATGGTAACAGCGGTAGCCGCAATAAAACACGCGAGGAACGGACTTCGCCCGCCCGCTGCTGTCCCGGCTGCCTGCCCACGTGCACCTGGCCCAGCCCCCGCCCCCGCCTGCGCACGCCCACCGCATGGAGAGCCCCAAGACGCGAGGCAAAAGCAAAGCTTCCCCAGCCACCACAACATGCCCACTGCATGGAGAGTCACAGGACGAGAGGCAAACAACGAAGCTTCACCAACCGCCACAGTATGTTCACTGCATGGAGAGTCACAGGACGAGAGGCAAACAACGAAGCTTCACCAACCGCCACAGTATGTTCACTGCATGGAGAGTCACAGGACGAGAGGCAAACAACGAAGCTTCACCAACCGCCACTGTATGCCCACTGCACGGAGAGTCACAGGACGAGAGGCAAACAATGAAGCTTCGCCAACCGCCACAGTATGTTCACTGCATGGAGAGTCACAGGACGAGAGTCAAACAACGAAGCTTCACCAACCGCCACAATATGCCCACTATACGGAGAGTCCCAAGTCGAGAGGGAAACTGCGAAGCTTCCCCAACCGTCAAAGTATGCCCATTGCATGGAGAGTCCCAAGACGAGAGGGAAACTGCGAAGCTTCCCCAATCACCACAGCACGCCCACCGCATGGAGATCCTCCGGGGCAAGAAGAACGGCGGAACTCTCAGCCCCAAGGTATTAGGAAACCTGCGGAGCCCATAGTACTTGCCTACCATTGCTTGCCCAGCGCATGGAGCCAGCGCAGCCTCGAGCCACAAGGTAAACGGCGGTGCTCTCAACCACTGCGTGCCACCGCATGACAAGCCCCAAGACGCAAGGCAAACCCTGCAGTTCTTCTCCATTACTTGTCACCGCGTTCCAAATACATCGTAGCGAGCTCCAAGAGGAAACCCGCTTGCCAATCTACGAAACCTCCCCTACCTCCAACGCATCCTCCATCCGTGGGATATATGACACACCAGAAACCTCTTGCCTCAGTTATACTCAACTTCTTGACACTTAACACTTATGTTTTGACACTTATCAGCACCTCGTAAATCTGAAAGTTCGTTGAGGTTTGAATGTCCGTTTAAACTTCGTATTGTTTGTTTGTCTTGGTTATAGCAAAAAAATCGGTTGGAATTATATTTTCAGCTAGTCTTCAGTCTTCTCGACAACGGGCTTTAAAAACAATCTTTTGGAGGGGTTTGGTAAAATTGCCTGCAAAGAGGACATACTAATACCGTTCATTTTTTCATCCATACTATCCACGAATTCTTATTTCCATATCGTTGTGTAGAGGGAAGAAAAAAAATGCAATGCCTCTGGTGTCGAATTCCGAGAAAGCGCTGTAGATACTCCATGCATGTCGCGATCGGAGCTACATTGCCTTGCTCTGCATCATAGAGCCCTACTCTCTGCAGCATGCACGCATCATGGACGAACTCTGAACGTTTCCCTTCCCAAATAATGGTTATGGGAGGGAGGCTATCTTGTAATGTCTAGCGAATACGCCTTCCATCGCTGGGGCACGATTTCGATCCATTTTGGTTTTGGGGTGGCCAGAGAGATTTCGACAGGTTTTGTCGAGATCTTCCCATTTCGGATGCCTCTCATTCCTCCATTTATCCATCATTCACTTCATAAATATTATCGTTATCAATCATTTAATCATCGTTCATGGGACTCAACCTTGTTGGGTCCCAACCCTCAATTAATAAAGAACAGACCATCTCCAGCATGGTCAAAACTCTGAAGACAAAATTCGCAACGTAAAATTTGTTCCAAAAAGCAAAGAGACGCTGTTAAACTGGACTTGTTTTACCAATATAGAAAATACCGAAACATCAACAGATCCTAGGATCCACATCTTTCACTACACATATGCCATTACTCGCCACCAGTTTCGCTAATTCCCAGACCACAACGTGTGCAGCCACTATGTCTACAACTCTTGCCCTCTGTGGATATCAAACTCAGTCCCTTGCCCATAGAAGCAAAATTCGTCATGAGTCTACGTAAGATTCTCGTTTTCTCTTATATTGGTCATAATACTCCGACATCAAAACGTTTCACTTCCCGAATTGTTGGTCACGGAGACCTTTACGACCATGTTCACATGATCATATGATTTTGTCATGTAAGTACACTTGTTCCTTCGCACGGTTCTTAGATAAAAGAATAGGATCTTAGTACCCAATTCTAGAATATTCCGAAACATCAACAGATCCTAGGATCCACATCTTTCACTACATGTACGCCATTACTCGCCACCAGTTTCGCTAATTCCCAGACCAAAGGTTAAGAATACACTTTAGCTTTTGAATCGTGATTTTTACATATGTAGGTTTTCTTCCAATTTTCTTCCAAAAAACAACGTCGACAGTTGGTATGGATTTCAAAATTTACATTCAGTGACAGTTAATCTTAACATGTTGTATGCCCAGTTGGAGCAACAACAGTGAGTAAAACATAAACCACTTCGTCTTACTTTTTTGACAAGAAGAAATACTGCGAGTAGCATAGGAAATTCTGAAACCTGTTAATAAGATTTAAGGAGAACGTTGAATATAAATTACCTGTGTGGGGACCACAGAAAAACTAGTTAGGGGCGAGTTGGGGGACGAGTAATTTTGAGGTCATGTCCACTGAGCGGACGGGGGGGGGGCGAGAGGAGCTGTCCAACAAACCCTTTGTGTCCTTTCTTCGCCTCTTTGATCCGCTTCGGAGAATCTTTGTGATGCGGCCTCGCTGAACACCTGCCTGCGAGAGCGAGGGAGTCCTCTCGCTGCGGATGGCACAATATCTCGAAGCGTGACGAGTCACAGAGGGTCGGCGAAGGAAATGAGATTTATCGCAGCAGGCATTGTGAGCTCAGGTGCATGACTTTTTTATTTGCATATAACTACTGGGGCGTTCAGCTAAACGATAGACAGCCTGATAGCCCTTGTAAAGCTTCCGAACATTTCGAAATACTCCGATGCCGTAAAGCGACGTTGCTTCTGGTTCTCTCGTACATGTTGTCCTTTTCATCTTCTTTCTTCAATGTAATGATGACCATTGTGCAATATTCCTGAGACTTTAATGTTCCCTGATTTGAACCTTCTGAGTAGTTTTTTGTGTTGAGAAAATTCTAAACATCAATAAGAGAATATTTATGAAATCATTGTAGTTTTATGCCGAGCTCTTCAGTACGAACCCAGTTTGTCAGTCATTTTATAAGATTGCCAGCTATTTAATCCTTTTTAAGATCCCCAGCGAATTTGGAATTTCAGTGAGTGGTAATTATTTCTTCTTTGTTTCTTGCCAAATGTGTGACATGACACACTGTGGATTTTCCGTCCTTGAAACATGTATCAATCGACTTTATTAATTTGCTAGTTACTGTTTTATTGTTCAAAATCATACTCTCTTCCAAAGAGTATTATTGGAATATGCAACACATCATTACTAAGCAAAATGTCAGTTTCCACTTTCATCACATTTGCATTACGGTAGTTGAAACATATTTGAACAACATAAACAAAAAAAATTGAAAGATAAAATATTTCATTTTAGAACTCACTTGTTAACAGGATCTGTGCCGCGGGAACGTGTAATCGTTTCTAAATAACAGCAGTTGATGATGGTTTTGAAAGATCTTATTTTCGTTCAGACAGGTTACATGACTCCTGCCTCAACTGCATTTTATCCAATCGTTCTTTGGTGACAGCAGTCAAGATCTCCAAGAAGTGACATTGAGTGATGGCTACTTCTCTGATATTTATGATCGCAACTAATTCGAATGTTCTTCGTGAACCATTAGTTAATGTCAGTGTTGTGTCGTTCGTTCCAGGAACTGGTTTGCTGTGTGGTATTTAATCTAAGATTGCAAGCATTCGTCAGTTTTATCTTTCAGGAAATTATTCATATAATACGCTTGAAGATATTACATTCTCCGAGTTTTCAATAGAATAAAGGTATTTATGGTATTCTTCTTATGCGTTTCAATAAACACCCATATTGAAAATCAAAACGTTTCTTTGTAAGTTTTTCCTGCAAAAAAGTAACACACCTTTATTGTTGTTATATAAAACACAAGTTAATTTCTATAATTCTATTGTTCAGTTACAAATATTTGTAATGCAAGAACAGAACTGCAGTTTAGATGACATGAATTATCTATTATTTCTTAATTAGCGTGTAGTCGTATATTATGCACGATTTTTGGCACGTTTTAATTTGAAATTAATACTTTCGTTGTTGCATTTATTTTTTCATTTGCGACTGAAGTAAATGCCACGTACAGCTTAAGTAATATTTAAAGTTTTGATAAACATTCTCTCTCACACACATACACACTTAAATGGAAGTGTTAGACAGAGCATTACAAAATATTTTACAAAACAATAAAAGAGTGCTTGTATTAGTTGAATAGCATCCACGTCACGAAAGTCTGACGATTTTGGTATACTGAAAACTTTTTTCACTGTGCCGAAGAGATGACCGAACATGTTACTACATGTCATTACATGTCACTACATGTCACACAATGACACTACATGTCATTGCAATTTCTTGAACTTCACGTAACAGTGAATATTGTAAGGTACTATTAATTACCCTTCTTTCCCTGATCCCATGTGAATTTGCATAATCTGAGTTACAATACAAAACTCACAGTAATACCATGTAACAATGAAATGCATGCAGATTCTCCATAATCAGGTGGGTCCTCTGGCGGTAAATGGTATCATATTTTTTCTATTCATAGAATTTCCATACAAGGATATCTTATCTTACGAACATTTCAAGACGCACATGAATGTCTTTCTAATCTTTCATGAAGTGCATTTCAGCAAACAAAATGCAATTAGTGTAACACGACTAATCTCCCTTGGTGTTTACTGAATCTGCAGAAGGGAACAGGGAGTGCACACAAGAGGATACCAAGCGAAGCGTGCACAGGCAACTTAATACTCTTCACGAAGGAGATAAGCGAAAAATTCCAAGAAAAGCCTGAGAAATATCAAGGGAGTTGTAGTACAACCAGCATCAAGAATGCACTGCAAGGGTTCTGCTCAGTAGTCAGATGTGTGTTCTTGCTTAGTGAATGCGTATCGGTTTGAAGATGCAATTTTCATCCTCAGGTATTTCAGGGAATGTCGTTAAGTGTGATATAATATTTATAATGGCATAGGCATTTAATGTATGAACATCAAAATATCATTGTCCGAAAGCAGAGTTTCTCACAATCGTAAATCAGAAAAAGAAAATCAATAGTGTTAGTTTTTGAGATCGTATCTCAATATTAACACACAATAAGAATACAAAGACGGACAAGTGCCATTAACGATGTGTAACATAAAACAAAAAAAAAAAAAAAACTGGTCCTTCGTCAAGTTCCGAGAAGAAAACCTTGAATCGTAAAAGAGCTTCTCTTTGCAGGGTCTGCACAATGCGAATGTGGAGGCATTCAAACAATTTTGATCATGGCACGTTCAAACTGACTTCAGCATGCTTGCTTCAGAACTTCAATTTTTCGAAAAAGAATTATGACACCGCTGAATAAAGGCCCCCAATAATTATTTTTGTATTATTCAAAAAAGTAGAAGAAGGTGGTGGATTTGAATGGCCTAAAAATCGTCTAAACGATCAATAAATTAATATTTAAGAAACATTCCCTACAATTGATGAAAAATGATCAAGAATATTGTTGTTCAAATTCAACTCAGATTATTTACAACGGTTTAAAAAGCTTCATTCAAGGATAAATTTTCAATTTTCATTCAAATATTAAACACGATTTACAAGATTTCATTCATGGATTTAGATTCATTTCATTTTTAAATGAATAAATTTCTGGAACTTCACTGCAAGTAAACGAAATTAACAGTAGATATTAATTTTAATTGAGTCCAAATTTATATTCTACCGCAAATCACACATTAAGCAAAATAAAACAATAAAGAGGGGGGAAGCTGGTGAAATGATCTCAAATATCAGTTAAAGTGAAATTAAGGTACCTTATTAATCATGAGAAAATGCTTTAATATTCATTAAAATTGACTTGAATAACTTGAAAAAACATGAAAATAGTAAAAGAATGACTGAAAAATTACAGAATAAATGAAATAATTACGTACCAACCCAAACTGGCAAAAAATGAAAATAAAATACAATATAAATAAATGATATTCTGAAATATCATGTATAGTGGATTTATATATTACTCAGCATTGTTTTAAAGTTTTAAAGTGAAAAGAAAAAAATGACATTTCATTAATATCCCCCTACCTATAAGTAATTAATCTGGTCAGAGAAGTCAGCGATGTGATGTAAATTTTCAGTTTTAGTGTTCGCATTTGCTTATATCGAGATGTAACGTGATTGTGGTCAATTTGGAATGAAGGGCTTTAAAAGATTGAGTTCTAACTACTGACAGCTGACGAAACTTCTCCACGAAATTCGTGGTCAGTATTCATTTTTCTACTAGCTGAACTCTTGTCATTACATCGAATCGAAGGCAAGAGTCGTAGAAAAATTACAACGAAAAAGCACTTCATATTCACTACACGCAAAATCGAAACCCCAAACTTATTGCTATTCTCCACGTAAATAAATGACGGAGGTTTACAAATTATTAAATACTACAGTTACTGTGAACAGAATGGTAGATATGTTTCTGAAAATGTATTTTTTTATATAATTCATTATCTGGACTTGAATATTGAAGTGAGCTGTGGCATGAAATCCTGCTAACAACTGCAACTAAAAATCGACATACTTGACGTATACTTATAATCACTGAAAATTCTATTTGAAGGCACAAATCTGTCAGATGATATCTAGACATTGCTTTTATACTCACTAAGCTCGAAATTTAAAAACACTCAAACTTGAAACATAAAAAACTCGCTATCTTTGCGTCGTTAACTGTAAATGAATACTATAACTGTGGGGAGGTATTCAAACAATTTTGATCTTGACACATTCGCCCTGCATTATCAGCGCGTTTGCCTCAGAACTTCACATTTTTCGAAAAAGCATTCCAACTCCGCGGAATAGAGTCCCTCAATAATTGTTTTTATATAACTCATAAACTTTTTTCTAACAAGTATAGCCGTGTGAGTGTTCTGATACCACACTTTCCTAATTGGGAGCTGCAAAAGATTTTTACCAAGATGCGTTCCATATAGTGACTTTTGTGCATTGATGTTTGTAATTCTTGTTTTAATTCTGTGAATTGTTTAAAATATTGTACTTATTTGTTTTTGACATATTAACTTCAGTCTGAAGATGAAAGTAATGATTTTCGAAACGATATTTATGTAATACACACTTTGGTTAAATTGCATGGGTATTTTATTATTTTGATGTAAATCTGCTATCCAAAAGACTGAATTTTCTGTCTATAAAATAAAGACCAAACACAGTCTGACGAAATACTATAACCTCAGATTCAAATTCATACGCGTTTAGACTATGAAATGTCGGCTTTTCTTAAAAGATTTGTAACTCGCACAACAAACAATTTAATCAAAAAAATTATACCAGATAAGCGTCCATTCTATTAAGTTTAAGATAGTTTTAAAATTTAATGTTTGTACTATGAAATCTGTTCATAATAGTAAGTGATAATACATCTAGGGCTAGAGGCTCGTGTACATAAAAATTAAGTGTTCAAAAAATTGTTCAAAAATCTAACATGTAAGAATAATATTAAGCGGAAAGCGAAGAATTGAGACGTACTGTTAAGTATTTTAATATCTTAAATATCCTGTAAAAAAATTTGTGCTTCAGAGGCTCATGTAACTCGTTTAGTGCGTAATAATAAAACTTTGAACTATTTATCAACGGTGGGTATGGCAATTTTCAGCCTCGCCCAGCAGCCTCTTTGCTGCCCGTCGTGTTCCACTTTCCACCACTGCCCTAGTGCGGCAGTAACACAACCGACTCTGGCATCAGATCACTCAACTGGTTCTCCACCACCCTGAATGATTTCGCGAGTTAATTCTCCCTGAGACAAGACGTCACTCTCGTCGCGAATTGACAGACATTGCCATAAAAGGACCACATCATCGAATGCGCTATTTTGTTAAGATGATCCCATTCGTGGGAAAGAAATTCTCGATTAGCGGAGAGCTTAAAATAATACGTATCAATGGTAGTATTTTATATTCTGCGTTTTGAATAACAACATATTTTTTCCATGACCGGGAGCAAAAGTTAATTTTATGGTTCACAAATGAGGAACTGATGTGTAGCATTCGCTCCCTAGGGAGACAATATTTACTCAAAAGGGATTAATGGTCTCCCTTGTTTACATTACAACAATGAAAACAAACGATACACATGGGTAAAAATATATGTTTTTGAACCACAACGTGAAATACGAGGGTATGTACTTCTTTGCTTCGTCACCGAAATATGCCAACATGACTTTCTTATATTCAATATTTCTTTATCTTTACTCCAAACTTAAAAGATTGCAACTAGGTGCATTACACATTTTTTTTAGATTTTGATTGCATTAAATTTTCATTGGCTTCATTAGTAGACACTAGATACGCATTTAGGTTCAGCCATGGCCTTCATTACATGCGTAGATTTTTATTGATAGTAACAGTCCTCGGTAACCAACACTATTAATGCAGACGAATTTTAAATTTCGTAGTTTAATATTTTAAATACATTTTCTGAAACTATTGTGGTTGTGGAAAAAATAGCATATACACCTCGGGAGAGGAAGTTTTGTCCCTCGATATAATTGTTGTATCCCCTTCTTTATGTGTGTATATCCAGGGCTATAATATATGCATACAATAGTATAAGCAAACATATTTTAGGCGCCTCAACTGCTGTGCTCGTTAGTTCAGTAAGCGTACTGCCTTGTTTTTCTTCGGGAGGTGGCCATAATGTTCCCCTGCTGGATGGTGAGATCCGGCGCTGGCCTACACGTACCAAGCGGGTTTCTCCAACTAGGTATCTCCCACCAAAGAGGCACAGCCCCAGCCGGGACAATCTCTAAACTCCCGACTGGTCTCCCTACAAGTGTGGTAGTGCATGTATGAGCAAGTATTTGTAAGAAAGGATTGAGGATAAGACAAGGAATGGAAAAGAAAGATAGCGCGCAGTCCGTGGCCGTTTGTTACAGTACTTCTCCAACATTCGACTGGTGGTGAATGGAGAAACCACTGAATACTACCGATCTGAGCAGCCGGCCGCTAGAATTCTTCTCCAGACAGCAGTTGAACATGACCTGTTGTCAAAAATGCAGCCACAGTGGGGAACTCTAGGACGTCCCGGTCAAAGGCATTACAGTGACATCAGTTGATGCTGACATCTCCCGGTCTCCCCCGCCCCGTCACCGGAGTACTGCCCCAGCCGTGGAAAGCTCCACTTGATTCCACTTAATATTATAACACTAACAACATACCAGAAATAGCAAACAAAAAATTTTAGGCAATACAGTGCACTTAAAATAACTCACCTACCTGTAGGTACTTCGCAATTCGCAGTATCAAATCTGACTTAGATGCATTTTATTCTCTTCTGCTTATTTTTGTAAATTAATATAAAAAATAATTATCACCTTTTGCAACGAACTTTGCAGAGTGGTAATCTTTTAAAGTTGTAAATTTGTAATGTAAGTTCATGAGCTTGGTCATACCTATTTATTAAATTTGCACAAAATACTAGTAACTATTTAATTGGACAACTATAATAAAAATAATTACTAATTAAATAACTTCAAATAATTGTAGATTAATCAAAAGTTTAAGCATATTATAATAATTTTACGAGTACTTTCTTAGTGATTTTTCAATTCCTTTAATACAGAATTAATTGTTACATGTTTTAAATTCATCTGCTTGCTAATTAGAGAGTCCTATGTAATAATTATTTTGGTGGAAATTTTCAAGCGTTGAACCTGTTAGTTACGACTGTAACGGTGCTCGCACAATAGATGTGTAGCTTATGTAAAAAATTCTGTCACCGTCGAATCCTAGAACCTTTAGCGATTAATTATTTTCTTTAATACACAATTAATTGGTACATGTTTTAAATTCATCTGCTTGTTAATTAGAGAGTCCTATGTAGTAATTATATTTGGTGGAAATTTTCAAGAGTCTAACCTGTTAGTTATGTCGAGGGGGCTGATATTAATGAAATGTCTTTTCTTTTCTTTTCACTTTAGAACAATGCCGTTTAGTATAAAAATTCATTTTGCTACGACAAAAGGAAATGACCCATTTTTATAGGTCATCATTTTGCATTTTTTGGCGATTTGGACTAATAAGTCATTTTTTACTTTTTCCCGTCATTTTTGAAGTGGTTTTTTTTTTCAGATATCATCGATTTTAATGGATTTTTAATGGTTCTTGCTTCACATAATATTTACGAGGTGTAACAAATGTTCACAGAATTACTCAGTAGCCTATTCGATTGGTTCGCTCAGAAATTGTTTTGGCAGCCGTTGTGAGTATGTAATTCTTGTGACGTTTCAGCACCGTTGCTGGATGGGCCGATTTCGGGATAACTAAAGACAAAGATTACCTGGTTAAAGAACAGTCCAAATCAAAAGCTTGCAAGCTGAGCTGACTCCATAGAATGGATGAAGCCTCGATTACATCAGTAACATATCCAACAGCTTGGGTTGTTCATCCGAACTGTTTTTGATATTTTTTACGTTATTTTTCTTTGGTTTTAAGGCATTTTTAAAGTAGTTTATTGATCATTTTTGGCGATGTTTTAGGTCATCAAAATCCGCCACCTAGAGAATAATTACATTTGGTGGAAATTTTCAAGAGTTTAACCTGTTAATTATCTCTAGAGGCGGATTTTAATGAAATGTCTTCTTTCTTCTTTTCACTTGAGAACAATGCCGTTTAGTATTAAAGTTCATTTTAAGTTACAGCAAAAGGAAATGACCAATTTTTATGGGTAAATATTTTGCATTTTTTTGTCGATTTGGACTAATAAGTCATTTTTTACCTTTTCCCGTCATTTTTCATGCTTTTTTTGAGATTTCATCGATTTCAATGTCATTTTTAATGGTACTTCAAGAGTTTAACTTATTAGTTACGTCTGTTACGGTTGTTAGTAGGTTAGGGTGTTGGTATGTGTGTTACGGTGCTCGAACACTAGCTGCGTAGCTAATGTAAAAAAAAACGTGGCACCGTCCAATCCTAAGACCTCCCGGTCATATAGGCACAGCAGTGCCATCAGCTGCCGCCCTGAGCCACCCAAGCCGGTCGGGCGAGGGCGCCGGGGGGGAGCGGCAGGGGGAGGGGGACTGGAAGGTGGCGCGCGCGGCTGCGAGCACGCGCGAGTCGTAAAGGCGACGCCAAGCCGGCACGCGCCTTCGCCTTTCGCGGCGCGGCGCGACGCGACGCGGCGCGACGCGGCCTCCGCCAGCGCCGACGCCGACGCCGTCGCCGTCGCCGCCGACGAGGGAGCTGCGCCGCCGCGCCGCCGCTTTATGAGACGTGCGTCACCGCTAACGGTCGCGACGCCCGACGCCGCGCACGCCCTTTCGCCGAGGCGAGGCGGCGGCGCGGTGGCCGCACGCGCGGCGAGACGGCGTCAGCTGTGGGCAGGTTTTTGCATAGCGAAGCGTAAAGCGGCCTCTAGACCAATCGCGTCTCAAGTGGAGAAAAAGGGTTTGCACCTTTAGGTCTAAATGGAACTATGGAACTAGATCTCAACTGTGGCACATCCTCTTGATTCGCATTTTTTCCATTAGAGTTGCCTATTAATCACTCATCTGTGTGTGTGTGTGTGTGTGTGTGTATATATATATATATATATATATATATATATATATATATATATATATATATATATATATATATATATATATACATATATATATGGCATGATTTCTGGCGGAATGCGACGGAACGGCGTTTTGGAACCTAGGAAATAATTATTAAATTATATTATGATGGTTATAGTGAACTCGGATATAGTGAACCCTCGGTTATAGTGAACTTACGTCATTGGTCACGCTTCACTTACATTACAAATAAGATATATAAGAAGATTCGGTTATAGTGAACCTGAAACTCGGCTATAGTAAACGTAGGAAGTAGGTTCTAGAAATTAATTGGATATCGTTTGTTATTAGGGGAGTAGGAGGGCTTACGGAGAGCGGGACGGTGTGCCCACAGTGCAAGACGCATTGAAGACTGTATTGAGGTGTTAAGACTGCATTGCGATATTTAGAGACCGTGGACAATGCAGATTCAAGTATGAAGAGAAGTTCTCTTAGAGAACACGAACTCTAAAAACGAATCTAGAGAAATTACTAATGAAAAAATTACGAAGCAAAATTTGAAAATAATTGATTTTTGATGGCCAAATAAAAATATTGAAATATTCAGTTCGTGTTGTTAATGAATTTTGCCGTATCTCTATATTAATAAAATCAATCATTGTGGATAAATTCTATTAAATTTTGACATCGGATATACTGAACCTCTGATATAGTTCACCAAATATGTTAGTCCCCAGAAGTCCAATATAAGCGGAGTCGACTATATAATTCTGTCTTGTAAATTAATAGTTATTTTTGGACGCGTTCCGGAAGCTAAATTTTTAGAAATCCACCACTATATAATTAATCTAATAAGTACATATATTTATATTTCCATACTAGCGGACCCAGCAATTCTTCACTATTGCAGTGTATTAAATAAATTCAATTCAAGTTTAAAATCAATTTATTCAAAAACGATTAACTACGTGTTATCTACTCTTCACTACTTAACACTACACTTTAAAAATTGAAATATTCGAATAATGTTGTGCACCGCAAGTATTTGGTTCAAACTTCCTGCGTTCTAGATTGCAACGTTGATGTTTGAGGCGTGTGGTTTAAAGAAATATCCATAGATCGCACTTCAAGCAAGGTAATATGGAAACAGCGTAAAGCCTACCGTCGATTAACATTGCAAGAATAGCGCTCCTGGCAAATCAGCGGGCTCCACTAACGTTTCGAATTTCAGATGGTGTTGGTGCATGCGCAGTGGCTCAAAACAGGAGTGCTCTAAGGCACCTCAAGCTTGAAAAAGTCTCTTGTGAAAATTCCTCGCGGGGAAGCTCGTCTCGCAATGCACATATTTCGAGGAAGCATCCTCGTCGAATTCTCCATCCGACTGTCCGTCAACGGGTTAGAGAGTCGATGAGGTCAGCGTGAACGATTGCTGTCAAACTGATGAATTATATCCGGGCTTTGTACCCGGTTAAGCTACTATTTCATCTGGCGGTGCATCCAAATACTTTGAGTGAATATCTCTGATTTCTTAAGCCAATATTGTGACGCAAGGAGATAAGATGGTGAAAAACAAAGAAGAAAAGAAGCGCATGAATCAACCATGTGAATAAGAATGCAGATTTTCTACCATCATTTCCCCAGTCATATCTGCTATCATTACTACACTAATTACAGGAAGAATTCTCGTCATACCCCATTATCTTACCTCATATACCATTCGCTAATACATTGTAGATAAGATGGAACTGCTCTTAAGTCATAAATCATCAGTGATTATATCTATTGTCTAGCTGCACAAGGATTCAGCTAGTTTTTTGCGTACGTGAGCGCCGGGCGATGACAGCAGAAGTTGAATTCTGTACTGTGAACAGACGATACAAACACTTCTTTTGGAAGGCATTTTTCGAGAGGAGTAGCCTATCGTATTTTTATATAAAAAGGGCATATTCGAATAACGCGATGTCTTGCACTTTTTCCTGATTTTAAAATGATCTGGGAGTTTGACCAAGGTATCTCAAGCAAGGTATCTTACGAAGGTACCAGAGGTCCAATAGCTGTTGAAAGCTGTGTTTTCGTGCCACTCATCCTGTTTATATCGATTTCCAAACTCTTCTATTTATGGGGTTTCTCTAATTCATTGATTACGTCGATGTATTGCCATGAAACAGAGACATCTACAAGAAGATGTAATTTTTTCCGGAATCCTGAATAAGAATATCCGTTCTTTTTCTACAATTTTACGATCAGTCTCGTTTTTTTGGTCGTTCAATACAAGTGTGTGTGTGTGTGTGTGTGTGTGTGTGTGTGTGTGTGTGTGTGTGTGTGTGTGTGTGTGTGAGTGTGTGTTTGGAACTCCGAGGGCGTTCTAGATCTACCAGTACAGGTAACTGCAAAGCCTGCGATGCCTTCGCTAGAATTACACAAGCTGGGACGATGTTCTCAAACGTTTCTACCTGTTCTTGACAAATGTGGGATTTATCATCCTGAGAAATTTTAAGAACTACTTTATCATAATGGTTCTCAATGCCCCGATCCTTGGCAAGAATTACAACTCCTTCCGATTCTGGCCTCGTTCTTCCCTTTTTAAGCCATATAAATGATTGGTCTTTAAACATCTTTATCTTGTCCACCCTTTTTAGATGTGTTCTTTGTTGTAGTTGTCCTCTTCACAATTTTTTAACGTTTGTGTCTCACATTTGATGTCAAGCAACGACAGCAAGTCTGTATTTCCTCATCATTACATTCTTCTTCTTCTCCTTCTTCTTCTTCTTCTTCTTCTTCTTCTTCTTATTATTATTATTATTATTATTAATTTTGTTATTATTTTATTTCCATCACAGCTGACAATGCTGGTCTCTTTTTCAGCCAAGAATGTACCACATTCTTAGGGCTATTTCACATTTCTTCTTATAGTGCTCTCATGAGAATAGGGGCTGTGCCCAACAAGGCTACCTTCTGAACATCCATTAATGATGTTTTTCCAGGTAAATTGTTTAAATATTGATTCAGTTCCTTTGTGATGGTTCCTAGAGCTCCTATTACTATTGACACTATACAGTTTATTATTATTATTATTATTATTATTATTATTATTATTATTATTATCATCATTATTATTATCATTATTTTACTAAATATGCATTTCAGATGAATACTGTCACGTCCTAGAGAATCCACAAAGAGTGTACCCTGTCTTTTCGGAACTCCACTGTCCCAAGCAGGAAAGGAAATTCTCTACCGGGAAATGACACTGTTTCATCTGTGCAAGAAAACCCTTGCGTCGAAATGTTGGCGCCCACGAGTCGACTGAATGCAGCCGGACGTTGCTATTACAGCAGCGCTTCCTTTGCTTATATATCAGATCTGGCACTTCCGGAGATGCATTAAGATTTTACCGCGTAACGGAAAGTATTCCTTTACTCTTGTTCCTCTCTGCGTCAATTGTTTTCTTTATACACCACTGTCTGATCATTAGTATTCAACAGTAATACGAATATGTTAGGTTTTTTTAACAGCTTTGTACTTTCGCATTACTGCATAGAGTTAAATGCAGATTAGAATTTTTTAAATTACTTATTTAAGGTCGCTTTACAATTACTAAGGTCATACAGTGACTATTGTAATTAACATTGGTTTTGTAACTCTAGAGCAATGGTAGCAGAACTCGCATATTCGCATGCGGACACACACATACATCCATGCCGCGGGTGGGATTCGAAACCGCGACCCTTCATGCATGAGGGGGCGTTGGCCCTTCAGCCTTAGCGACCTCGGGTATTCAAGCCGGCTAGGACTTCTTTATTTTTGCCTTTTCCGGCATTTATTTTTATAAAAATGTCTGAAAATTATTGTGGAAATTCAATGTAGTTCAAAATATTGACAATTCATAGGGTGATGGCAGAATATTCATGTGACTGACGACTCACCGAAAAAATGACGTCACATTCGTTCTTTAGACCCTACGTCCTACCCGCCTACGAGTATCTACAACCAACTCCGGTTATAGTGAACTTCTGAGGCTAACGTTTTTGTTTCATTATATCAGAGGTTCACTACATACGATGATGTCAAAATGAAATAGAATTTCTCCATAACGATTGGTTTTATTACTATAGAGATACAGTGAATTACATTTATAGCACTAGTTGAAAATTTCAATAACTTTATTTGTCCTTAAAAATTCAATTATTTTCGATTGTTTGCATCATACATTTTTCCTTTAGTAATTTCTCTAGATTGTTTTTCGGAGTTCGTGCTCTCTCCATACTTGATTCTGCATTGTCTTCAGTGTCTAAGTATCGCAATGGAGTCTTCGCATCCTTCAATGCCTCTTGCACTGTTGGAACACCATCCTACATTCCGAAGGCTCTTGTCCACGCCTAATAGCATACGAGATTCTGTCGGCAGCGGGATGGCGCGAGCGACTAATGAAACTGATCGCTTTTTCGCGCGGCACGGCGGATATCGTCACGCTGCTGTGGCAGTCGCGTGCTTCCTGTCGCCTACGTAGAATCGCTCGTCGCCGCCACCAGTTGTAGCCCACGACCTTTGTTTCCGCAGTGAAACTGTGTGGCATAAGTTCATCAGAAGGGGGCGGATTCTGATAACGTAAAACATCACCAAGAATGATCAATATAATGCTCTTAGAATGTTTTTAAAATACCCTAAAAGCAAAGGAAAATGACGTAAAAATGTGATCAAAACCGGTTTAGATGAACGACTTCAGCTGATGAATATGTTACTGATGTAATCGAGGCTTCTTCTATTCTTTTAAGTGAACTCAGCCTCCAAACTTTTCGTTTGGACTGTTCTTTATCAGTAAATCTCTGTCTTTAGTTATCCCTAAATCGGCTGAGCCGCCAATGACGCTGACAGGCGTCACAGGACTCTTAGATTACATACCACAATGGCTGACACTATAATTTCTGAGCACAGATATTGAATAGGCTACCAGGTATACATACTCAGGAATTCTGAGGAGAACATTTGTGACATTTCGTAAATATTATTTGAAGCAAATACCATTCAAATGACTTTAAAATCGATGAAATCAGCGAAAATGCATTAAAAATGACAGAAAAAGTTAAAAAATGACTTATTAGCCGAATTCGATAAAAATGCACCAAAAAGACATAAAATGGGCCATTTCCTTTTGTCATCATAACATCAAATGAATTTCTATATTAAACAGCATTGTACTAAAGTGAAAAGAAAAAAATGACATTTCATTAAAATCCGCACTCTATTCATCAGTAAGGTCACATTTCCAGGTTCTCTACCTTTACCTCAGGGGAGAGTTCTTCGATTATGATCTTTGACCGATGTTTTTTTTTTCTTAAAGCAACCGAATATTCTTATGCTTATTTATAATGTAGGTGAAACGGGACCAGTGACAAGTTCGCTATAACAGAGGATTCACTATATCCGAGTTCACTACAAACGGAGTCGGCTGCATTCGTGAAGTGCACTGTGGCGCCTCTTGTTCTCTCGAGTGTCTCTGTAACCTTGACTCTGCAAGTTGCAGCCTGCAACTGCACTTCAAATCCCACTCCCCCTCCTCCTCCCCCCACGCACCGCATAAGAAACACCCCCAGCCACCAGGCGCGCCAGCGTCGCGCCATAATCCGCGCCGCATCGCCGGTAATGTGCTGCATAATGGAACAATTATTTCACGAAATTTGTACGTCTCTCATGTGTCGGCGGGGCGGGTACACGTGTCCGGTTGCGTCGCCGCTGCTGTATAAGATTTACCGAGCGGCGGCGGCGCGGGTACAGTGCGGTGGCGGGCTCAGGTGAATTATACATTAGCGCGCTTTGAGACCCTGCACGACGCGACGCGTCGCGACGCGTCGGTTGAGTCGGCGGGGCGGGGCGGGGAGGGGGAGGGAGGGCGAGAGTGGGAGTGGTAGGTTTCACGCAAGCCGCAACGCGTTGCGCGCGCCACAGCCGACGGCTCCGCCCCCGCCAGGCTCCCCAACCGCCCCCACGCCGCCCCGTCCCCGTCCCAAGCCCACCGCCGCCCACTCCGTCCCCGCCGCCTCTGCCAACCCGACGACCCCACTGCCCGCACCGCCCCCACCGCTTCCACCACCCCCACCGTCTCCTCCACTCCCGCGGGCGGCCGCCCCAGCCGCCCCCGCCGTCCCCGCCACCTCCGCCCCCCGCCCGCCGCCCCCGCCGCCCCCGCCGCCCCCGCCGCCCCGCCGCCCGCCACCCTGCCGCCCTCCCCCGCCGCCCCGCCGCCCCGCTGCCCCGCCGCCCCGCCGCCCCGCCGCCCCGCCGCCCCGCCGCCCCGCCGCCCCGCCGCCCCGCCGCCCCGCCGCCCCGCCGCCCCGCCGCCCCGCCGCCCCGTCGCCGCCCCGCCGCCCCGCCGTCCCGCCGCCCCGCCGCCCCGCCGCCCCGCCGCCCCCGCAGCCCCCTCTGCCCCGCCGCTCCCGCCGCCCCCGCCGCCGCTCCGTCACCCTGTGTTTCTGCGGCCGCCCCCTCGTTAGCATGGGTGCCGCCAGCTCCGCGGCCGCGGCGGGCGTCGCTTTGAGTGCCTGCGCGCGACGCCGACCACCGCGACGCTTCCCCTCCGCCCTCCCCTCTCCCCCCTCCCCCGGTGCCCCGCCTGCCTGCCCACCTGCTTAGCATCGAATTACGGCCCAAAAAGTGTCCGCGCCGACAGAGCGTTAGCATATCAAAGCGCGCCCGCGGCCTCGGCCGTCGCCGCCTGACAGACGGCTTCCTGCCGCGACGCGCCGCCGTTCCGCGAAGCTCCGACGCCCAACAAAGCCCCTCGCTGGCGCGCGGACACGAACCCCGACCCCCCGACCCCGCGCCCCCGCGGCCCCCACCGCGCCGCGCGCTGCACGCATGCCTCTGGAGAACAGGGCCGCCGCTGTTCACCACAGGCGACAAATTCAGTGCGCTATGCTGCGATTTTTTACTTAGCTGCATGTGACATTTCATCAGCTGTTACGGTGCCATTCAATCGGAACCTTACACGTCACTATACTGCGATTTCTTCGGAGTTGCATGTGGCAGGTCATCAGCTGTTACAGTGTCATTCAATCGGAACCTTACACGTCACTATACTGCGATTTCTTCGGAGCTGCGTGTGGCAGGTCATCAGCTGTTACGGTGCCATTCAATCGGAACCTTACACGTCACTATACCGCGATTGATTCAGAGCTGCGTGTGGCATGTCATCAGCTGTTACGGTGCCATCCAATCGGAACCTTACACGTCACTATACCGCGATTGATTCCGAGCTGCGTGTGGCAGGTCATCAGATGTTACAGTGCCATCCAATCGGAACCTTACACGTCACTTATACTGCGATTTCTTTGGAACTGCGTGTGGCAGGTCATCAGCTATTACGGTGCCATCCAATCGGAACCTTACACGTCACTATACTTCGATTTCTTCGGAGCTGCGTGTGGCAGGTCATCAGCTGTTACAGTGCCATCAAATCGGGGGCTTACACATCACTATACCGCGATTGATTCTGAACTGCTTGTGACAGGTCATCAGCTGTTACAGTGCCATCAAATCGGGGGCTTACACATCACTACAGTGACGTCACTGTGGCGGCGTTCAACCTTCCAATTGGATGACACCATAACAGCTGATTTCCGTCAGACGCAGCTTTGAATAAATCGAAGTACACACTGACGGCACTATGGTGGCGTTCAACCTTCCGATTGCATGACACCACAACAGCTGATTTACTTCACAGAGCCAGCTATGTAAGCGTTATGTAAGGTTTCTCGGCAACGAGCCGTATCAGGGCATCGTATTAAAATTGTATGTTGGTAGCAACAAAGTGTGGTGTTAAAAAAAACGAGCAATTACTCTAAGTAAATATTCGTGAGCCAACGTTCGGCATTCGCTCAAGGTGAGTAATTAATCAGATTCTGATGAATAAAATGTTCCTCTCTCGTCAGAGCAAATACGCTCAGGAGTGAGAAAAGCAAAGAAAATGCTATTCATATCAAAACTACTCAAATTTCTCCAAAATCTTAAATAACGAGCAATTGTTCGTGTTTATTAATACCTCCCAATATCACTGAGAAACAAATAAAGAGGACAACACTTCTATCATCTGTTATGATTGTGGCAAGTGCGCAATTTACGTTTTCAACCTATAGCTCGTGATACCAACGTAATTTCTGTTGCAAGCACTCTCACCAGCAAGGTGCCACTATGGGGATTGATTGATTGATTTTTTCGTGTTTCCGGGCGCGTCAACTGCTTTGGTCATTAGTCCCGTGAGTGTAGTGGATATTATTTCTCGGGAAATGGTGGTGATATTCCCCCGCTAGATGGCGAGATCCGGCTCCGACATACCGTCGGCTAGTGGGGTTTCCCCCTAACCAGGACTCTCCCACCAGCGGGGCACCGCCCCAGCCGGGACAAGCTCTAAGCTCCCGACCGATCTCCCGGAATATGTGATGGTGTAGTGCATGTTAATGTAAGTGTGTGTGTGTAAGCGGAGAGGATAGGACAATGAAGAGGAAGGAACGATCGCCCGCGGTCCGTGGCCCGTTCGGTAGGGTACTGCTTCGGCATTCGCCTGGTGTTGATCGGAGAAACCACGGAAAACTACCGATCAGAGCAGCCAGCCGCTAGAATTCTCCTCCAGATAGCGACTGAATTTGACCTAGCTGATAAGCTAGTGCCGAAAATCCTGCCGCCGTCGGGACTCGAACCTAGGACCTCCCGGTCAGAGACGCTGCAGTGACATCAGTTGATGCATGAGCTACCGCTCCCGGTGCCACTACGGGGAGATTTCCTAGGCGCTATACTTTGGTCTTACGAGTGCAGAGTGCGTTAGAGGTGGGAGATGGTGACGCCCCCCCCCCTCATGGTACGTGAGGTCCGGAGCGGCCATTTACTACTGCTTTTCCTCAACAGGTATCTCCCCTGCGGGGTTACTGCCCCATCTGGGACTAGCTTCTGATTGATCTTCCTGTATGCTACGCACAAGCAAGCATAGGTATGTGTGTGCGTGCGTGAGTGTGTGTATGTGATGGGAGAGGTGATAAGAATGGGGAAAAGAAGATCGCATCTGGTCATTGGCCTGTGTGTTGGGGTTCGGCTCCGGCAATTGCCTAGTATTGATCTGAGAAACCATGGAAAACTATACGGATCAAAGCAGCCGGCCGCTAGAATTGAGACAGAGTGTGACTGAATTCGACCTTGCTGTAAAGCTAGAGTCCAAAATTCTCCACCGTTTTGTTAACTACCACTTGTATAACGTGCGACCAGAATTTGAACCAATTCAAATTTTTGAATTGTTCAAATTCAAAGTGCAAGGTAATTCATTATATCACAGTCAAACCCCACTGCAAGTCTGGGTGAACCTGAACACATCAGTCTCTTTACACCGTAGCAATTTTCGTAGAACTTCTTGCTGAGGGAGACAGCGTTGTCGCATTTCAAAGTCCCTGCAACGTCCCAGCTGTCCGAGCTTCATTGCAATGCACATTTCAAGCAACTTCATTAGCTCACTGCGAGTTGGTGGCAACAATGGTGGATGACGTCATCGGAGAACTGCTGCTATTGCTCATCGCCACGAGTCCACTAGCGACGTCACCTCGCGTTTCTCATAGATCATGCACAAGAAGATTGGTGCAACGAATGTGGGCGGACAGTCGTACTCGACTCAGGGTTTGCTAGGGACGTCGCGTTTTGACCTCCCTTTGCAGATGCTGTCAGCGATGTTTTCTTCGGAAAAATAGAACTCTGGGTGGGTTATTAATGAACATTTATTACACGCTCTTTAATTCTTACATTTTTCATTGCGGTTATAAAAGGATTTTCCTAAGAATGCGCCAAAGTGACGGTTCGCTAAACAAGTGAACATCATATGTAATTCAGAGAAGTATCCCTCCGTCACGACAGCTGTTCAGCCACGCCTCTTCGTTAAGTGTTTATGGCTCATGTGAAAACATCCCTATGCAGAAGTCTAAGACTTTCGCTTAGGTATATGCACATACGCAAGTCCGGGAAATATTTAAATTTAATTATGCATGTGGAAAATTTCATACCATGCTCTCACAAACAGTAAAAGAAAACTGCTACGAATGTAAATAGAAAGCTCTCAATCACAGCTCGATACACAACAGCACAATAGCCGGAAGCATGTGCACCAGTACGCATCTCGCTTTTAAAATAAACATAATATTTATCACATAAAAAGTAAATTCAATGTAATGTTTATAGAAAAAAAAAGAATTTTTACAGAAGAGCACATAACACTGCACTTCCTAATTTCAATTATTTTTCGTGGCGCCCTATATTTTGGTCGGACGAGGACTAAAGGAAGCATCTACAAGTTAGCCAACTGCAAACGAACGAATGCAGGAAGGGAGTCTAATGGGCTCGAGAACACAACGGCCACAGAACCTTCAGTTATGTTGCCAGCACTAGCTGTCACTTTGGCTCATTCTTAGGAAAATCCTTCTATATCCTGTTCAGTGCCCCGTCAGTGGTATTGAGGAAGGCGGGGGCGGGTGGCACGTGCGGGCGATTGCAAGGGCGATTGCGGTCTTGAGAAGCGTCGCTGAGCTACCAGGAGAGGAGTCCATCACTTGCCCACCTGATCAAGAGCGCTGCGACGATTGCAAGGGCCAATCCTGCCTGCTTTCAGTTAGGAGGAGAACGAGCGACCATCGGCATCCGTGAATGGAGCTTATATTTCGCCGGTGCAGTCCATTTGGGTGTATAGGGATGTTCACCTAGCGAAAGCGTCGAAGAAGATTCCAAAACGAGATCACGATTTATCTGTAATCCAAATTTAACGCCATAAGCTATTTCTGATGCATGGGAAATGAATTCTGTTAATGAATTGAGGGAGGATGGATTTTTTTTGTTTGAAAAGGGGGCCCCCCGTGGATCAACTGCCCCAGCCCCCTGGTTTTCTCTGGGCTCCTGGTTGAACGACTGTTGGAAAGTTGTCCGGTGGCTGTCGATGGTTGGGAAGGAAGCAAGGTCTGTGAATCAAACTTTTAGCGCATCCGCAGTGGAACATTTTCTTTTACGAGTTTCCGCTGCAGAAAGTTGGAATTTCCCATCCTTCAACAACACACAAAAACAAGAAAAGTTTATTAGTCTTTTATCTATTTTCATCTGACGTCCAGTTAAAAATGTGAGAACTCAAGAAAATTGTACTCCACACTTCATGCAAAGCCTTTCATATCATTTATCCATTAATTTGCACATTTAACTGATCTTAAGAGTATATTTGGGCCATTATTATTACTATTATTATTATTATTATTATTATTATTATTATTATTATTATTATTATTATTACAAATCGGGGAAAGGAACGCGATAATTATTATAAAAAAGTGAAAATTCTAGAAACATGTTGGTTTCTGCATGGTCCTAACCCAAAAACCGAATATAAGGTTTATATCAAGAGAGATACAAGAAATTACCCATTTGAAGTTATGCGCATCTCATCTAGGATGAACCACATTTCATATACATCCTTTGAAATAATGAATGACATAGTTGACGGGTCATAAGTCTTTCACAGAACAAAGAACAATCTGTTGATTTCCAAACCTGACTGATCTTCTACATTCAACTCTTATGTATCTTTTATTCAGTGTTCATTTTCAATGTTAATGCTTCAATATTGCAATTCAGGGAACGTACTTAGCCTAAATATAAAACAGATTATTATACTTTATAAAACAGATTCATCTACAGAAAGATTTAGAGACTGATGATCGATTTTATTTTATTCTGAACAATGTAAATTTGCAATCTTTTTACATTAAAAATAATTAGTAAATATGATAAAACATTTGTAGTTGATAATGACAATTTGTTAGTGAATGTATCTCAGTGGTACATTTCACCGCCTTCTTGAGTCTAGTATAGTATCGATTTTTAACAAATACGTTTCAATATAATACACTTTTATGAAATACTGTTAAGGAATCTCATAAATTAACACTGCACTAATGAGATTCCAATTATGTAATGTAAAATTAATACATTCATCAGATTTTTATTTACTTTTTATTTATTTATTCTGTAGTTACCACAATTCAACATTTGATTCAGTCGTGGAATACGCCGCCCACGTGTAGCCATTTCAAATACCACCACTCATTGTCCAACAATTTCCCATAACAATTGTCTGCCGCGCTCCAATTATGAGATTCCAAATTACGAAATGTAAAATGAATACTATTCTTCAGATTTTTATTTATTTATTTATTTATTTATTTATTTATTTATTTATTTATTTATTTATTTATTTATTTATTTATTTATTTATTTATTTATTTATTTATTTATTTATTTATTTATTTATTTATTTATTTATGTATTTATTTATTTATTTATTTATTTATTTATTTATTTATTTATTTATTTATTTATTTATTTATTTATTTATTTATTTATTTATTTATTTATTTATTTATTTATTTATTTTGCAGTTACCACAATTCAACATTTGATTCAGTCGTGGAATACGCCGCCCACGTGTAGCCATTTCAAATACCACCACTCATTGTCCAACAATTGCCCATAACAATTGTCTGCCGCGCGTTCCGTGCTCCAGATGGAATCGAAATATGCCTTCGGGCTTCGAACTGCAGCCCGTCAGCGTGCGGCGCGGGGGCCTGTCAATTACAGAGCCCGCGGACGCGGCGATTCTGAGACGAGCTGCTCGATTGTCGATTGTTTCGCTGGCGGCCTCTCCAGGAGGCCGTTTTTCGATTCGCTTCGTTTCTTTCTGCAGGCGGAATGCTCTCGACCCGTCTAGCCCGCTCGGTGAATAACGGTCTTCTTATCCGCGCGGGCTTCGAAAAATGCCGCCGTCTTCGTGAAAGCGGTATGCATTTTCAAACGAATGCGTGGTTGTGTTGTTTCGATTTTATCGAAGGTGGAAAGACAGAGGAAAGCTGCGTTGCGTAAGGTAGAAAAGGTATTGGAACTGACGCTAGCATATTATTTATTCGCAGCTGTAACTGTTGAATTTGATACATTCATAGGAGTTGAATACAATGCATTTCTAATAGCGCGCGTGTTATAGTATTCAAAGAATAATAATTGCTCAATAAATAACGTTCTGCTTCAGGGAATGTTTACTTGAATTAGTACCAGATTCAGAATCTGATTGTACATGTATATCATTGCCATGAATTTGGAAAGCAAAAAAGAAAATGGGAATCATTTAAGAGTTCACTTTTTAATAGAATAGTTTTACAATTCGCTCATTTATTGCATGTTTATCAATGGATTTTTGTAAATTTCTGGAGATCTTCATTAAGTCGGGGTTTATAGAGAATTTGCCGGAAAAAATGTTAGATCTCTGCAAAATGTGTGCGTATTCATTACTTAAGAAAAACGTACGTAATTTCGTAGTCGGAATATTGGTAACATTAACTCAAAGCAACTCAAAAATGCCAATTTCTTCTTTATTTATGTCATTAGAACCTTGAGAGCCAACACGAAAACGCTCGGTGAATAATCAACGAACTGCAATTGAAGTTGGCAAGATAGATGAAATCTTACATTTCGAAACCTGAATGGACCTGCCACATTTCGTTCAAAGGTCTAATTCTTCACTGATGTATCATGAAAGTCATTACAAAACAGTAAACTAAGTACCGCGTCTGTAATGACAATTGAATGCATTTGCAAAGAAATATCTGCTGCCACAACATTAATTTATATTTCACATATCACAAGCTCGCTTAGAACATGAAGTTCCACCGTATATCTACTGGTTAGTGGAGAAATCATTAAATTTAATAAAATAAGAAAAGTTTGCTGTTCATCTTAGTATTACAACGGAAAAGAGTAGTCTGATAACTGAAATTCTCCAGTTACTAACTGATTACTAGATATCCATCAAAACGCCTCAAAGATTCTGGACCTCTCACAAAAAATCAAGTAGATAATTACATTTATTTAAACTGTACTTTCATTTAATAAAATGAGTGTGTACGTGTGTACTAAATACACTAACAGCGCAAAATTACTATACAGTTAAAATAGTTATCGAGTCTTATTTTGGATATCAAATACCTCACAAATTGAATCAGCATAATGTAAATAATAATAGAATTAAATTTAATTATGATTTGATGAATAACATTTTCAGAAGTTTTGAACTAACGGTAAAACTGAAGTATGGTGTGGTCCTAAAAACTGAGGACATCAGAGTTTATGGAATTGAAAGGACGAGATTTACGAGCTTCGCACTAATTTATGTGGCAAGGATCTAAGGAAATCTTAGGGTCCGCCGCAATACCACTGAAAGTAACGGCAACATTTACAATATATAAAATTATACTATACTTTACAATACATCAGTCTCTCAAGAGGGAATATTGAAGGATAAATTGGACTCAGTCAATACGTAACATTGTTCCCAGAATATTAGGAACTTTATGTGAAAATATTTGTCATAATGTTTGCAAAATTCAGTATTGATATAATATATATTTTGAGAACGTGGTAAAGAGGCCCAAGCAGGACGAATTTCTTTCACCTAGAAACATCAGAAAGCCGAGGAATGTTCCGTAAATGATTCAGCAGGCGAACAAGATCGCCATCCACTGGTGGAATCGGTACCGTGTCAAGTTCCAGCACTCCTTCGAATTCAGCCAGAACACACTCCATTTTAGGAGCCCGGCAACAACTAACTTAACCTGTAATTACAAATTTCAGAAGTAAAGATACGAAGTACAACACGAGTGTGCAGAAAACCAGAGTCAATGCAAGGATGACTTCGTCAAGGGAGTGACGAGCCTGGGTGTCAGCCCCGGAAGTGTCGTGAGTGTCGACCACGCGCAAACGTTTGATGGAGAACGGCGGGAGGACGGGGGGGTGCGGCACGACGCCGTCAACGGCCGGAAGCCACACCACGCCACGCCGCTCCACGCCCCGCGCCGTCGCCGGAGGCGTCGCTGCTTCCCGGCCGTCGCCTCGTCGTAAAGAATTTGTTATCCATCCAATTTATGGCTTCCTCTCTCCGCCGCTCAGGTTCTGTTACAAATATATAACTTCAATTTATTCTGAAACTATCCTTGAATAATTTATCGCAAGCGATATGACATCGGTAAGTACATGCTTCTGCGGGACCGGGAATCTATTACGCCATAAATCGCAGGCGCGACAGGATAATGCAGTCGGCGGCGGCGGTGGCGGCGGACGCCGCGCAGACGGCGAAGGCGGCGGCGGAGGCGACGGAGGCGGCGGCGGCGGCGGCGGCGCGTCAGGGCCGCTGCGACCGGCGGGCGTGCCCGGGGGCTGGCGACGGCGGCGGCGGCGGCGACAGTGCCGGACACTTTGACTTATCGGCGCGGAGGGCCGCGGCGACTTGGGGCGTGACACGGCACAATAAAGCCAGGATAAAATACGCCGCTTCTACCGCCCCGCCCCGCGGCCCCGTCGGCCCCTGACGGTCCCCGTCGGCCCTCCCACCCCACCCCCACCCCCGCGCCGCGTCGCCGATTTATGGGTGGTGCGGCGAGGACGAGGTGCGGGGACGCGCGCGCGGCTGGCTCCGGAGGTGGGGACGGGGATGGTGAGCACACTTTGTCGGACAGCGAGCAGACACGTGGGAAGAGACCGGACGAGTCACCGAGAAGTGAGTTAGAGAGAATGCATAACAGAGGTGGTAGAGGACGGAGAAAGTGGGAAGAGGTATACGGAGAGAGGGAGACGATGAGGGGAGAGGGAGAAGAGTCAGCAGAGAGGCGGAGAAAGAAGATGGTGGAAGGGTAACGCGGATGAGGGGTTGGAAAGGAGGAAATGGAACAGGTATGGTAGTGCTGCAGGGACGGGGCGAGAGAGGGTAGGCCGAGGGGAACGAGAGGGAGGAGTTGGGAGGAGGGAGAGGATGAAATGGAGAGGGCATGCGGTGCTGCAGGGGCGAGCGAGGGGGCGAGGGGGGCGTGGCGGGCGGCGTCGGCGACGTGCGCGGCTTCGTAACTCAGCGGCGGCGGCTGCCGCGCTTGCAAGAAGCGGCCCAGCCGCGCCACCGCGTTTGACCGCCGCAGCGTTTGACCGCCGCCGATGTTGCCGCCACCGCCTCCGCCGCCTCCGCCGCCTCCGCCGCCTCCGCCGCCTCCGCCGCCTCCGCCGCCTCCGCCGCCTCCGCCGCCTCCGCCGCCTCCGCCGCCTCCACCGCCTCCGCCGCCTCCGCCGCCTCCGCCGCCTCCGCCGCCTCCGCCGCCTGCGCCGCCTCCGCCGCCTCCGCCGCCTCCGCCGCCTCCGCCGCCTCCGCCGCCTCCGCCGCCTCCGCCGCCTCCGCCGCCTCCGCCGCCTCCGCCGCCTCCGCCGCCTCCGCCGCCTCCGCTGCCTCCGCCGCCTCCGCCGCCTCCGCCGCCTCCGCCGCCTCCGCCGGCCTCCGCCGCCCGCTACCTCCGCCGCCTCCCCGCCTCCGCCACCTCCGCCACCTCCGCCACTGCCTCTGCCGCCACCGCCGCCTCCACCTCTACCGCCACCGCCACCGCCACCGCCACCGCTTCCACCACCGCCATCGCCGTCTTCACCGCCGCCACCGCCACCGCGACCACCCCCTCCGCCGCCGCCACCGCCACCGCGACCACCGCCTCCGCCTCCGCCTCCGCCACCGGGTCCGTGGCCAGCGCGCCGGAGCCCCACTTCCCGGATTTATGTGCGGCTACCGTGGGCCTCGCTAATAAATAGACTCGCCCTCCCCTCGCGGCGCGGGCAAGAAGTGCGCGGCCGCGTGTAGCGCTCGCTGCGACATCTGTAGCGGCCGGCGACGGCGCCCCACGGCGCTGGGAGGGGGCGGGGCGGGGCGGAGGCGGCGTGGCGGCTTCGCGGGCCGCGCGCTTCGACTTACAAATGCTCCTGCTTTGTTAGGTTGCAGCTGCCTCGGGACAATTAAAGGGCCGCTGGATGTCGCCGGAGAATCTTTGAATTTTCAAGTGAGTGACCGCCGCGGGCATTTCCATTCATGACCTTGTCACGCTGAATAAGAATACGCACTAAGTGTGAATGTAAATATGTGCTTAGATGCCGTGTTGGAAATACGTCTTCATTGTAAAATGTGGATGAACGTGGTGCTTAAAACGTAGGCATTATGTTATTTTCGGTATATGCCTTATTTTCAAATGCTTGTTTATTTTCAGTACACGCTCTCGGTATCGAAAAGTCATCCTCGTTGATCAACTTCAAACAATTTAATGTTTACTCTTTGTGTACTCAGTGTATTTACAGCGAACGTGTTCTAACTTCTACTCCTAGAAATTATCATCGCGCAAAAATGTAACACTTCAATAAGCAATATCATGATCAGAAGCGGCAGAGATGTTCTTACTATTCTATCCTTTTACCCGTAAATATTTACGTTCATGATAGTTTTTTAAAAGCAATTATTTTACGTCAAAATATGCTGTAAAATTCTGCACTATCTATTGATGAAATCCTCAATAAGTATTTCACGAAAGTAAAATAACCCAATGGTAACACGTGTGGTATGTGTTTGTTATTTGGTTTTCACCTCAGCTTACTCATGCTTGCTTACTCTAGACAAGCCGATGAAGAATAAAAGATGCACGGCTGATGAACACGTGGAAGTGAACAAATTGACAAACACATCCTGAACTTTGGAAACATTAAATCATTTGTATGGTACATCACAATAGAGTTTGAGAAAGTAGAAAGCACGAACTATAAGAAAGAAAGAACTAAGGAAATATATGAATCTAAAAATAATTCCTTATAAGACTGACAATATATTTTAATTACTGTCATGATAATATTATATATTGTTCTTATAACATTAATACTCGTAAATCATATTATGAACTTCTTCTATCGGAAGGTAAAATGGTCAAATAGATGTTTCGTATCATCACCGCTATTTCTACGCTTAATCATGCATGTTGCTATTGTATACATCGAAGAACACACCTCAACACCGAGATGCTTTTGAAAGGCCAAACTGACGAGCAAACACTGAAGTTTCAAACTCAACAGCAATTGGGAGTTACCTCTGGTACATCACTTACATCATCTTGGTCGACACTAAAGAAACATGTGAAGCTAAAAATAATCACTCATTTTACTACAAAGCGGACAAAATTAGTACGTTACTATATCATTAATAAATCATATCATCTTCCACTTTTCTGTCGAAAATTAAAATGACCGAATGAATGTTGCGTTTCATCACCTCTGCACCTACGATTATTCATGCTTGTTGCCACTGAACACATCCAAGGAGCACACCTCAACAGCCGAGATGCTTTTGAAAGGCCAAACTGACGAGCAAACACTGAAGTTTCAAACTCAACAGCTATTGGAAGTTATCTCTGGTACATCACAATAGATTGAGGACTTCACTAAAGAAACATCGTGGTCAACCCGTTCTGCGTCAAGAGGCTGACCGTCGCCGTGGAGATTGGTAATGAGGGGCAAACAAAGCGACGGGCAGGGCGGCCGATGCATTCTGTGAGGCTGACGGACTGGACGTCAGGGGGCAGCAGTTATGTCACAGCATTATAATGCGGTAGCTCGGCCTCGCGGCGACTTCCTAATGCGATGAGGGGGATGTGGCGGCGGCGGCGGCGGCGGCGGCGGCGGCCGCGGCGGCAACGCGTTTTATTCATGAGCGGTGAATATTCGACGAAGGCTAAGAGTGGGCCTTTCATCTAGCGACGCGATCCATCGTCGAGAGTGTCTGCGCACAAGACGAATATTTCTGCCCGCAGACAGGTGCGCTGGAAATCTCGGCCGCTTCGAGACAGAACCTCCTGAAATGCCACCAGCCCCTCCAAAGGAACCTCGCTCGTATAAAGCATTGCCTTTTTTGTAGCGCGGTTTCCTGCTTGATTTATTTCTGTTGCCCTTTCTCCAAATAAATCTGTCGTTTCTTTTTCACAGTTACGCACTATTATCAGTTATAGTTATCATTGATGTGTAATAGATACTCTGTTATTGGTAAATATCAATAATATCTTAAGGTGGAAGTTTTCTTTTAAAGCGCCTGGAATCTTAACAGAGAAGAAAAAGTTAGAAAAAGTTTTTTTAATTGTAAATTAAAATTTTGTAATATAAAAAGATCTGATTATATGACTCCCTCTTCCCAAAGTATTTTTCGAAAAATATGCGAGTGCGTATGTATTAAGAAGTTCCAGATCGGGTGTTATATTTGAATACATTTGGCACATGATGTCAAATGATAGGGAGTCAAAACATATGTTTCAAATCAACATGCGGTGCAATGTGACAGAATAGTCAGGTACGTGCCCATTATGATTGGATGCCCCAGACATTGTATATCAGCATCCGTCTCTTCGTGCATTTTTAATTAATGATTCAGAGGAATCGATCAACCCCATTTTTTTAATTCGTTACAAATTATTAATCAAAAGGGGCTAAACGTTCACTTGGCCAAGGGAACTCAGTAGTCTGTGCTCGAGACTGTTCCTTCGATGGTGCAGAAAAATAGTGAATTGCAGATCTGTATCGTTTGTATTCTGTGAAGAAGAATGAAACAAAATGAACTTTCTCAGTTACGCTATGAGTTACACGTGCGTTAATCATTTCCAGCACGAGAAACCGAGCGGAGCGGACTTGCTCACTAGCGCTTTCATGACCGACCACTCATAACGAACCACGTCGAACCGAAGAAAAAAATGCTCTGAATCATCTAAACGTAATAATGCACACTAGTGGATCAATTATAAACTCAACTGTCCTTAAAAAATCATAATCTTCCAGACGAAATAGTTAAAACAATCATAGTTAAAAACAAAATCAGAAACTATAGGCTCATGTAAAAACTTCCGAACTTAAAAAAGAATTAAATCTCATAAATATAGTCATATGATAGTCAAAAAATTAATGAATACGCACCACTATCAACAATATTATAAATCGGTATAATCAGACCCAACAAAATATGTGCCATGCAAGTTTACAAAAAAGTTCGTAATAGAAAGACAATTATACCTACATTATATACGTCGATAAATACGCCGAGGCAAAGCGTACACCTCAATTCAGAAAGTCGAATACCTAGCCGATTAATTTGCGTCAACATTTCAAACCAACACGACCAAACTTTACACCAAATTTGCCGCAATTGCATATCTCGCCAGTATTTAGGACAAATCACATTTCGGAAATACCTACTTCCTCATCAATTAAATCATACAACAATCATCCCCATTCAAAAACCTAACAAAATTGCAACAATTTCAAATAGTTATCGTCTTATAAGCTTACTGCCAACTTAAGCCAAAATCTTTGAAAAAACAATCTTGAAATAATTAACTCAATTCGTACAAGTTACTACAGCTAACCCCCGCGAACAATTCGTTATCACCGAAATATATCAACTCGCCAGCTATTAAGAATCACAGAACATCTTTAGTCTTCGTTTTTAAAAAAAAGTAGTGTCTTTATCGAAATCACACACGCCTTCCACAGAACTTAGCATCAGGCGCTACTAAGATTTTAAAAAAAACGAAACAACTGGAGCCCTTCATTACATAACCTCAACCATCGACAGTTTTCTATCCCATACAACCTTTTTAGTTATGTCAATATTCACCACTCAAATCGCAGGCAAATAAATGCAGGCCTCCCCCAATGATCACCATTATCCCCCGTAGTGTTCAATATCTATACGGTAGACTTACCCACATTAAATTCAATTACAATCGCCCATTTTGCGGTTGAAGCGGCACTATTTTCCTCAGGACCCGATCGACACGAAATACGAAATGTAATGTAAATACAGTCGACTCCGGTTATAGTGAACTTCTTGGAACTAACATGTTTGGTTCACTATATCAGAGGTTCACATTATCAAAAATTAAATGAAATTTCTTCACAATGATTGCTTTTATTTATACACCGCGAAGTTCATTAACAGCAGAAACTGAAAATTTAAATATCTTCATTTGTAGGTAAAAAACAATAATTTTGAATTGTTTGCTTCGTACATTTTTCATTAGATCCTTCTTCAGAGTTCGTGTTCTCTCCATAATTGATTCTGCATTGTCCTCTGTCTCTAAGTATCTTAATGCAGTAATGACACCTTACAGTGCCTCTCGCACTGTTGGAACACCATCCCACTCTCCGAAGGCTCTTTTAATCGCCTAATGATATAAGAGATCGAATTAATTTCTAGGACTTATTTCCTACGTTCACTATAGCCGAGGTTCAGATTCACTATAACCGAATCTTATTATGCCTATTAATGTGAGTGAAACGGGACTTCAGTTCACTATAACCGAAGGTTCACGAAATCCGAGTTCACTATAACCGGTGTCGACTGTATTCTGTAGTGGCGGTAAAGCAATAAGTGCAGCCATGATTCCTTCCGCGGTGCCACGTCACCGCCGATTAACGAGCGCCGAAGCAACACGGGAGCAGAGGCATGGGTCATGGTGGACGGCTGCCACGCTTCCCAATGGGCTTGAGCGCCACGGACAATTTAAGTCAAGTCAGTGCCGTGGCGAACATTGTGTTCAAGGGAAGTGTAAAGCAGTGTAAGTGAATAGGATGAATGAATGGTTATACAAGTATGAATGATGCGTGAATGAAAAATATATAAAAAGTTAACAAGAAAGAAGAAAAGACACTATGTACTATAAGAACAAAGAAACGAACAATTTTTGGATTCAAGATAGGTTCACCAAAGCGCATACTTATTAACTTCACAATTAGGTTAAGCTAAAATTAAGTTCGTTTGTTAGATATTAAGAAGAGACCCCCTCTCAGTTGCTTAAGCCGGAAGGCAGTAGCACATTTCACACCATAGTAGAAAAAATAAATTCCCGCCTCCTCAAGGGTACTGCGGAGGGGAAATGTACTTAAATGGTGAGGGGTACCCCCTCCCCTCCACCCATCGCCATCCTGTGTTGAGGGTTGTTGGGTGGTGGCCGAGCGGGCCGCCTAGCAGCCCTCAGATTTGGACGTGCGCTTGCGAACTGTAGACTGTGACGACTACACATGCGGCATTCGCCGAGCAGCGATCTAGTGCTCGTCCAATCCCGTACAGTCGGTGTGTTCGGCGAATGTTCACTCCCTTTGATGAGTCCAAGAGACCGACACGCGGTGGGTAGGGCGAACACCGAATGTTCGTCACTCGGCAAATAGCAAAGCAACTCATCCACACTACTCGGGATTCGGCGAGCGGTTGCTCGCTGTTCGCCGAATAACGACTGTGTGGAGCCGCCTTTTGGTTGTGATAGTGACTGACATTTGGTACTCGAACTGTTCATTTCTCTTGATATATTGTCACAACCCCCGCTACGAATAGCGGAATCTTGTACAATATTTGAAACCTCGCTACTAAACAGAGCATCATCTGGAATTATTGTTAAACCAGGCAGACAATTTTGGATTTTTGTTGTAATAAACTTGTTTTCTGAGGATACTGAGGTGATTGTCCTTTTCCCAGTCACAACATATGCCTTAATCTAATCGACAGCTGGGATGCCAAACTAAAAATTCGGCTTAACGTGTCACAAATTTCTTCCAAAATATTCACTCTCAGACCTTTCACTTTTCCCACTCCTTCATATTAAACAACGAACCAATAATCTGTCACCACCCGAATAGCATAATTAAATATCGTGGACTCAACATAGACACAAATGTTCAAATCAATGCAAATCTATCAAAAATTAAAATTACTGCCACTGAAATCTTTCAACAATAGAAACTCACCATTGCCAAATGGTCCAATAATAACACAGCTTTAATAATTTACAAAACATGTTAGGATCCCTCTTTTTATATGCGTGCTTATTCTGGATTAATGCAATTAAAACCCAACATCAACAAATCACAAATTTTCCGAAACCAGTACTTAAGGATAATAACCAACGCCACTCGGTTCGTTACTAAGGACCAACTCCATAAAAAATTATCCATCGAACCCATAACCAAACGTATTAATTACATTGTCACTAACTTCTGTTTCTCCACACCATATATTTATATCTCCTCTTGAAATACATTCAACTTCGTCCTAAATCCAATAAAACCATCCCGAATTTGAAGGGAATTTCCCTTCCAAGATTTTTTGAACAAAATGGCTGATATTGTCATTTAATAGAGATGTTATCTGGTTTTCTCACCCATGTATTAGATTTAATCATAGTTTGTAAGTTAGAGTAAGCAACCAAAAATATAGGTACAACATTTTACCTACGTATTAATCAACAAGAAAATAAATAAAAAATAAATAAAAAACGTAAGTATATCCTTTTCCGTCTATCAGAATAATTATTTCTTAGAGTCACAACTGAGCGAGTCACATGGTGCTAATCCACATATTTTCTGAACAAAACAAATGTTCTTTCTTGAAACATTTATTTTATTTCAAAGTACCATACCATTGGGTTCACTATTCTTATTATACTGTTCCATTGGTTTCAAAAACTATGTCCAAACCAAAATACTTCCACGAACGATGCATACAAAATTCGGGGAGTAGATAGAACAACATATAAACTGGTTGAGAGAACAAAACTTACGAGTAATAAAATCCGTCTATTTAGAAAAGGAATAGTTTCATTTGATTGACCTTTGTATACGCTTATCTTATGAGTATTTTTATGGAAGTGAGACGTATCTCTTTATTTCTCCAAACACATCGGGCACATGAAGCTTCCATTTCAGAATTGTGTCGATAGTGTTGCTTCGAGTTCTGGGTTCTGAATTCCTCGGGAACTGGTTGCACGACAGCCCTTGCTTCAATACTTTACCTCAGCGGAAATACAGAAAAAAACTTATCTCCACCAAATTCCAAGTACTTTGGGCACTGAGGAAAAATGTTCTGATTTACATTTATAAAAGTTTTCATGACTGTCTGAGAAAATTTCTCGCAATATATTTTCCTGGTGCTCCGATAAGGTGTGATGTTTTTGTAAAGTCTGTTCTAAAGAAACACAAATAAAAATCCCCTGCAACGGATTGTGAGACAACGTTGGACAGCGTTTACGACTGATTACTTTATCACGTCACAGCATTTCAATGCCCTTCGATTTTTGACAGAACAGTCGAACAAAAACGATCATTGTTTCGATGTGAATCGCAAAGCGCCAAAACAACGATATTTGAAAAGCGGGGGCCATCGTGTCATTTTGTCCAACAGACATTTGCACCACGAACGTATCTTTTTGGTTCCTTGTTAAATACAGAAGGGCATTGTAAGTTAATAAATAGTTGATCAGCAAAGAAAGGAATGTGGGACGTTATTGAGGTGAAGAGAGACAGAGTAGTTCCACGGCCACCTGGCAGAGTCAGGCTAGGGCTAGGGGTTGTGACCGGGTCGTATTTATGAAGCTTTGCTAGCAGCGTTCTTAGGAGCCTGCCATCTGGGGGCTTGCTAGGAGCTCGAGGAGCGAGTGGAATTGGCTGGGGGCAGTTCATTAATCGCAAAACCGAACACTGGAAGCCTGCTAGACCTGGCAGACCCCTGGCAGAGGTTTATAATTACAACCCTTAGTCGTCTCCAGGGGCCAGGGTTCTGAATTCCGTGAAGTTTTAAACAGACGCACAGCATTTTTAATATCCCTTCATATCTTTCATTGTTATTTGTATTCCATTGAAGGTGACGTAAATATCTGTGTATTCAGCGATCTTAGTACTATGCACCTGAGCATGTGGAAAAGAATAACTAGAAAGATGGTTTATTGGTGTATCCAACATTCCTGAGAATACCAATTGAACATATCACTCAAACTAGTGAATTTGGCTGAAAATAATAATAATAACAGTAATAATTGTAATGATAATAATAATAATAATAATAATAATAATAATAATAATAATAATAATAATAATATGTAGAAAAACCGCTCTTTATAAAAATAATGCAACATAAATCGAACTTTTATGTTGCTCTCTACATTTTCATTATCGCGTGCATTCGTGTGACATTACTATAATACATGCAGTGACTATTGATTCCAAATAAAACATTGGACGGATGAATGATGTTTCTGGTAAAAATAAGTTCCGCTTATTGAGTCCGACTCACTGGGAGTTGAGCTCGCTTTCCGCTCCGTGAGCTGCGAGCTGGCGCGAAAGAGATTCTCCGCGACAACGCCTTTCGACCGCCACCCGCCCTCTCGTCCCATTGTCACATTCCTCGTCACTTTCCCTCAATCCATCCCTCCTTCCGTCCGTCCGTCAGTGCGTCCATCCGCCCGCCCACCCGCTCTCGCGACCAACCGTCCGCCCTCACGCCCACCGCCATGCCCGCCCTCACGCCCACCCGCCCTCTGGCACGCCCGCCTGCCCTCACGACCGCCCTCGCGCCCGCCCTCGCGCCCGCCCTCGCGCCCGCCCTCGCGCCCGCCGACACCTGCCGCTCACATTGCGGCCTGCTCCCCCGTTGCTGCACGCCTGTCTCATCCGCGCTCTTCAGAAGCCATACCTCTTTTCACCCTCACGGCCTTCCAACTGCCATGCTCCCATCGCCTTCACGCCGCCCCCGCGCCCGCCCGCCCGCCCGCCCGCTCGCCCATCCACCCCCCTCACGCCCTCACGCCCGCCCTCTCAGACGCCCACCCGTCCTCACGCCCGCCCACCACCCTCGCCCCCCACCCACTGGGCGTTTTCCCAAACTGTAGCAAAACCTGTTTGTCGGGGCTGCAAGCTGAAAGCGCGCAGATTATCTCCATTTCTATTAATACGCCATTGTTCGCGTCGCTATAATAATAAAAAGTTATCAGGTTGCAATCCTATTGAATGGAAACGCGGACGCGAAGCGTGCGGCCAGGCTGGGCGGGGCGGGGGCGGCGGCGGGGGCGCGGGCGGAGCGGAAGCGATTAAAAATATTCCGCGCCGCCCGCCCGGCCCCGCCCACCCGTCCTGCCCCGCCCGCACGCGCTCCACCGCGTCAGTGACACGGTTACGCGCCGTTTTCGCGCTTCCGCCGATAGCCCTGGCGCTCCAATGTGGCGCGAACGCCCGCCCGCCCGCCACACCCCCCGCCCACCCCGCGCCACACCGCGAGCGCCGCAAACAGTTTGCTTTGCGCTGTTTGGATCCAATTTCGGGGAAGTTGGCTTACGTTGACATCGCGCCATCGCTGCCTGTGCGAGTGTTCGCCGCCCTGTACATCTGTTTGGGCGTCGGGCTGAGTGTCGGAGTGAGTGGTTGGTGGTGTCTCAATTTGTGGTACTCACGCACGTCCACCTTTACTTTTGTTTCGTTGTTTGTTCATTGTTTATATATTTGGACGTTTACGAAAACAGATAATGATGGGCGATGTTTATGAATAATTACATTGTCTAGGATGAAACCAATTATTGATTTACATCTATACAATTTTCATACATCACAACACTTTAAACAAATGAATTTCAATTAATTCTCGTAAATTCTCAAAACCATGTTTCTACCTCAATTAATTTTATAATTTCTGAAAAGAATTCCCTTGTTCCTTTTCAGAATAATGGTTTAAAAACATTACATACTCGTTTCAATCGATTATAAATGCTTCATTACTTGCATTGTTTGTGCCCAATTTTGGGAAAGTCAGCTTAGCTTGTTACTGCGTCCTTACCGCGTGTGAGAGTGTTTAACGTTCTTTGTATGTGATTGGACGATGTGTGACTGGGTTTCAGAGTGACTGGTTGTTGGTCTCTCAATTTGCGTAACTCGCGCACGTTCCCCTTCTCTACTAATACAATTTACACATGTTGATGCTAGCAAAACTCTTTAGTGACGCTAATGAATAAACACATTTGTTCCCTAAGATAAACCAATTATTTATTAGCAAAAATAACATTTTACTATAGAAATGATGGCTCATAAAGCCAACCAATATCACTCTGATACTGTTTGTCGAGAAACCTTAATTTTTATTTCAATCTATGAGGAAATTTCCAGTAAGATTTAACTACTTTGGGTCTTTGTAGATAAATTTATTCTATTACTTCCTGACCAAAAGTGAGGTGATGCCATTATTTCTTCTGAGTTTTTCTGGAACTCTTATACGAAAATTTAATGTGATTTATACGAAATGTTTTCACACCACAAAAATTGATAAACGAGAACCCCCTACAATTTTGAGTTATAACTTATTTTATACTCTATATTTTTGAATGCCAGAAAGTGCAAAAAATCATTAACTGCATCCTCTGTCCATTAAGTGAGCATTTCGTTCTAACACCCACTTGTACTATTTTCTTGGCGAGTCACACAAAGAAAATATACCATTTAGAAGAACAGATGTGAATTTGATACTAAAGAGTGTATTTAATATTATGAATACTCTTTAAACATCGTTCAAAAAATCTTGTTAATATAAATGAAAAGGTTCAAACATAACTTGTCCACACAGTTCATAGCAGCCTTCTTTACTGCACTTCACACTAATATTAAAGTTAAATCATTTTAATAAAACACTGCGAAGCCGTGAACTAAGATGATAATTGTTAGATATTTCTGATAGTGCAAAATATCCATTACAGTTATTTTATATTAAAATATTAATGTGTACTGACACACTATTATATGGAGATCATCCATACTATTGCAAACTTTGAATGTTTAAATATTTTTGGCTGTTTGATTTAAATTACATTTTCAAGTAATGATTGCCCATTATTTCCTTCGACTTCACAGTAGCTTGAGAAGCGGAGAACATGTCAGAAAAGGATGAGTCGTGTAAACTACAAAAATAATTTTGCTCATAATTATTATGCGCAAGAAGATTTCGAAATAACTCTTATAACTAGGCAGGAGTCAACTTCGAAGGTTGAATAGGCCCCAAACCATCCCAAAAAGTTTGTCAAAATCTGCAACTTCAAATGCGTTTCGTGAAACCACGTACCTCGCAAAGAAGGCTGTAGAACCAAAAAGAATGATATGCAAATTGTATAATGAGCTGTTTGTGACATTCTTGTTAAGATATAAGATCTCTGCACAATTATCATACATTTTCAAACGCGAGAAAATCCGAACTTCACTTCATAGGAAGACAATAATTGTTTAACAACGATTTAAATATGAATTTATTTAACTGAATTAGACCAAAAATACTTATTATTGTAGGAACCTACATTTTCGAAACTATGATAATTCAATGAATTAATTTTCTAGAATTTATATTCAATCTTTAAAATAACTGTCTCATTCATGTATTTATCAAGGCCATTGCTCTCATGCAAAAATTAATTTGTAATAATACGATACTCACAATATCATTTGTATTATCACGTGTAAAAATCATTTGAAAAAAATACTAATTTGTAGAATGAAAAGGCACGCAAAATATATTTGTACCTATGATTCTGCAGTTTTGTTCAACCCATGTCAGATGTAATTAATTTTCAGAATAACAGACACGAAGTTGTACAAATTACTTGTAACAACTTCAAAGCATCGACTGACAGAGAGGGCAACAGCCATTACGCTTCAGATGCATTTCCTTCCTCTCTTCCCAAGGAATCTTCTCTGGCAACGAGCTCCCGCTCCGCGTGACGTCACTTGACGTATAGCGTCGTGTGGCGTGACGTCACCGATACTCGATTCCGCGTCTCCTTCCTCCGTCGCCGCCTCTAAACGGACGCCCCCGCTTCCAACCCCACTCAGCGACCCAAGCCACCCCTCGCTGCCATCTCCCCGTCCCACTCTAGACACCGACCCCTCCCCTCCCTCTGGGTTTGTCCGGACGGTGCTGCAACCATTCCCTCCAGCCTCCGGAATGCTCCGCAGCACTCCTGATGCCCCTCTCCGCCCTGCCTCGCCACGCCTCGCCCCGCCCCTCCCCGCCATTCCCCCGCGCCCGACCCTCCACATGCCCCCCCCGCCCGCCCCGCCACGCCCGCCCATTCCTTCTGTCCTGCCCCTCCACACCTACTATGTTTTTTCCCATACCTTCCTGCCCCACTCTGCCCCTGCTCTTAGCGTGAGCGCACTGCTCCTGCCTCCAAGTTCCCGTTGCACTCCCGCAGCCCGCCCCGCCCCCTCCCGCTTTCCATGCCCTGCCCTGCCCGCCCCCAGCTCCCCCGCTTTCCCCGCCCCGCCCCGCCCCACACTCCCCCGGCTCGTCCCGCCCTTAGTGCAACCACACTCTCCAGCCTCCGGGGTGCCCCGCATCACCCCCGCCGCCCTCCCGCCCCGCCTCACCACCTCTGTCATCGCGCCGTGTTCCCGACGCGGCGACTCGTGTCGCGGCGCGGCCCCACCCCCTCCGCGCCAGCTCCGCCCTCGCCCGCGCCGTCGCCGTCGCCTCGAGCAATTACCGCCGGCGGCGGCGGCGGGGGCGGGGTGAGGGGGGCGGGCGCGGTGTCGCGAGGGGCGAAGCGATGGCGGGGCGCGCCCGCGGGGACTGTCTCGCTAAATTGCCGCCATATTTTCACCCGTCGGCGGCGGTGGCGGCGGCGGAGGAGAAGCGGGCGGGGCGGGGGCGGCGAAGCGTCCGCGGCGAGGCCGAGACGGCGGCTCTCCCTATTTATCACACTATATATTCCCCGCGACGGCTCCATATGTTTAGATTACAGACGAACGCCCGCGGCTGAAAGCGCGGGCGCGGCCAGACGAGCGGCGACCCGGGGGGAGGGGAGGGGGGGAGAAATTTAGTAACTGGCGCGGCCCGTGGCGGGGGCGTGGCGGGCGGCGGGGGGGGGGGGCGGAAAGGGCGATAGCGCCGCCGCAGCAGCCGCGCGTTACAGCCGCGTCGCGCGCTGACAAGCGACGATCTCGCTGCGCCATGCGCGCGCGCGCCACCGCCGCTGCAACGTAATAAAACCAAAAGCATAAACGCGGGCAAAACACAGGCATCAATTCGTCCCCGCCGGGGCCCGGCGGTGGCAGCGGTGACGACGGCCGCGGCGGGGAGGGGCGTGGCGCGGAGCCGCGCGGGGCGGGGAGGCGGCAGCGGCGGTGCAGGGCCCCGCACGCACTCGGCACTTGAGACAGCCAGCTAAATCTTCCGCTCCTCTTTTTTTGCTTTCACGAGGGGTAAGTTAGCAAACCAGCATGAGAAATGAATGAAATATACTCCCATGTATTATTCAACGGAATTGCCGCATATTTCATTCGTGAAATAGAGAGAGCGAAAGGAAGGGAGCTTTAAAAAGCCAGACGAGCGGGACGCGGCGGCAGCGGCAAGCGGGGGATATTTATGTGGGGGGCAACTTGTGAGAAATTGAAACCCCGAGGCGGCGGCGGCGGTGGCGGTGGCGGCGGTGGCGGCGGCGGCTGCGCAGGCGTCCCCCAGGGCGCGGAGTCGGGGCGCGCAAACCGGCTTCCGTGCCCGACACCTCACACGCGCCCCGGTTCGGCCCTGCCCGGCGCAGGCCGCGCTCTGACGGCCCAGGACGCGCGCGGCGAGGCCGTTGCGGTCCGTTGGTTGGTTAGAGATTCCGCACGCGTCAATAGCGTAGGTCATTAGTCCCGTAAGTGTAGTGCATGTGATAGCGCCAGCTGCCAACCAAAAGGCTGTATCTTCTCTGTGTTCAATCGAAGGAGCAAGGATTAAAATCAGTAAAATTCATTAATACAGCCAAGAGCCAAGAGCGTGGTGCAATTCCTGGCAGGGCACCGCACACCGGAGAGAAAGCCAGATGGACGCTCTTTGGTTTTAATATGATTTCATATACATCGATATTGCTGCAATATCTTGAATAATGAAATGTTTTAAAGGGAAAATGTATATTCGTAAGATATTATGAGATCTTTTTGATTTTCTGGGGGTTGTGCAACCGTGCAACCTTAGCACGAGCCGCCACTGCCACCAAGTGTCGAAAATCCTACCACCGGTGGAAGTGGAACCCTAGGACATCCCGGTCAGAGGCACTGCAGTGACATCAGTTGATGCCCTTACACCGCACATGCCTACGCCGGCATGTGCGGTGTAAGCGCCATGTGTTTTAATTTCAATGGTCACGGTTGTTGTAAGTGACTTCTTCATGTTGGTTGTTAGTGATTCCGGGCGCGTCCAGGTCAGGTCATTAGGACATTCCTGTACGTGTAGTGCATATTTTTTTCTCTCGGGAGATGGTGGTGATCTTCCCATGCTGGATGGCGAGATCCGGCGCCGACCTACCGTCGGCTAGCGGAGTTTCCCCCTAACCAGGACTATCCCACCAGCGTGGCACCACCCCAGCCGGGACAACCTCTAACTTCCCGATCGATCTCCCGGAATATGTGGTAGTGTTGTGCATGTTAGTATAAGTGCGTTTAAATAAGGTGTGAGGATAGGACAAGAAAGAGGAAGGGAAAATCGCGCGCATTTGCGGCCGGTTTGTTAGGGTAGGTTAGGCTTGGTGTTGTTCGGAGAAACCATGCAAAACTACCGTTCTGAGCAGCTGTCTGGTAGAATTATCCTCCAGATTGCTGCTGCATTCATCCTAGCTATTTAGCTAGTCTGAAATTCTGCCACTGTCGGGAGTAGAACCCTAGGACCTCCAAGTCAGAGGCACTGCAGTGACATCAGTAGATGCCCTGAGCCATCTTGCTCGAAACTCAGACAACTTGCAATCATAATTTTGGGCTAATTTTGGTATCGTTTCAAATGCCGAGTCAAGAATTTGACTTACACCAAAATCATTATTTCAAGAATGAGGCTAGATGCTAGATGCAAGAGCTAGCATACCCACTCTCGAAACAGCCATTTTTGTTTTACGTTCGGGCTCTTTTCAAAACATCGAAACGTGCCCCTAAGAAAAATACTACCAGTTTAACAACATTATTTGTATTTTGCGATTTTATTCACCCTACAAATTCTAATCTTCCATCCTAAAATTGATATCCAGTAATTATTTTATGAAGCATGTTTAAGAAATCAGGACATATTAATATAATTTAGAGCTTGATTCTATGAATGCGAATAATCCAAATAAGTTAACTCTTTCATTGAAATTTCGTTATACAGCACAAATTAAAGGTTTTAGTAGAAAAACTACTGAAAAAATATTGATTACCATTTAACAATTTAATAAATATACATATACATTATTGCATCAATAATTTTTTGGTGTGGTAGTTGCGACCTATGAGCGAAATGTCACAGCTGATGGAACTGTATTAAGTTTCTACGTCGGCGCTCGTTTGTCCTGTCTTTGCGCGTGCTTACCGTGTTACAACCGTCTGCCGCGAGAAAGGTCGACGCGTGTCTTGTTACATCTGCAATTTGTTTTAATGCGAGTTGAGGACGACGGGAGAGCTCGAATTACGTGGGGGGGGGGGGGTGCTCTGTATTCTTTTCTCATCGGTTGGCGTTCTATTCATTGTGCAAGAGCTCTTCCTTACGGACGGTTTTAGTTTCCATGGCCCTGCGGTAATGTTCATTCCTTTTAGATTTTTTACTGCACTTGTTCCTCCGACCAGCTTTTCACGTGTTTTACAATAGCAGTAATCACGAGTGAGCCGTTGAAAGGTATTTCAAACATACCGGTGGCGCATTGGTCTGAAAATCCTGTTCTGACTCTTCTAGTGGGAAGGGCGGAGGGGTATTTATTACAATCGAAAAGAATGTTCTTTCAAAAAGTAATAGGATAAGTCTCATATCATTTTTATTAGCCCGATAACTAACTATAATAACCCTGATTATAATGCTCATCATCGATTTTAGTTATAGCTCAAATCTAAAGTAAAAACTTTCATGTTGCATTCCACCCAAAAATTTACTTATTTTTTTAAATATAATGACGTTATTGAAACTTAAGAATATTGAGGTAAAAAGATATTAAAATTGAGGGATTCCATGATAATTATGGAACACTCACGTAATTATTTCGTGAATGTTCGCTCTAATAAAACAAAACGGAAATAATTATTTTTAATGCAATGTAAGCAATACTGCTTGATAAGGTACTAAGGTGCAGCATATGAATTGCTAATTATACATTGATTGATTCATATTTTATTGTGTATCCTGTTTAGACATATCAATTAAAACGAACAAAAATATATACAAAATGGTATACATAAACAAAAATACATGGAATCTTTTTAGTTAACGAGTATATGAGCAGCCAATTATCTTCTCCTAAACATGTGTCTTGATCATAAAATGTTTCACTCAACATCAATTTACATAAGAAAAAAAGTAGTCTTGATAAAAGGCCAAATTTTCCCATTTTTACATAGAAATTTCCTCATTCAGGGTCGAAAAAATATTACACACTTTCCGACGACGGAATAAGAACTTTTAAAATTGAAAACAAACCACCCCTAAATATTTTTAATGTTTCTGGGAAAGTGATTTACAAACATGCGTGCAGAGACAGCTGGAAGACGTATCCTTTTGAACTTGACCACATAATTATATTATGGACGACCTCTGGATGGAGAATGTGCGGGTCTGCGTTTGGAGCCGGAGTTATGGCTTCATCTGCTTGAGTCGTGAAATATTAACCAGTTGTTGGTCGGAATTTATATTTTATCTTCGTGATTTTTATTGCACTCTCTAAGGAAGTCCCATTATTGTGATGTATGTTGGATAATAGGGGTAATAAAAGTACATTTGAGAAGTAAGGAAGAAAGCAGACTTTACTTCTATATTCTCTCATAAAGAGTGTTCTTTATAATTGCTCATATTTATTACGCTGTTCAAATGCAGTTAAAAACATGCGACTTGGATTTCGTTTTATATTGCTTCGGTCCATCGTTAATATATCATATGAGTATTTAGCTCTTTTTCAGATGCTCTGCACACGAGTTACAAATAACCTCAGTCGGCTGGTCAGTGTTCGATAAACATACAAAATGAATGGCTTGTCATTCATCAAATCAATTCTGCAACCATTCGAATGTACTGTTTATGTATTTCTTCTTTTCCTTCTAATATATTTATAGCGTGTGCTTAAAAAACATCAAATATATGCAGATGTCCGGGGAGGAAACGTTGAAAATTCTAAAATAAGCTCTTAAAACAATTTTAAGCATATTTTGTCCAATAAACTACTTGGATAATCTGAATGGCTTAGCCGCAATAAGCACTCAAAAGTTGGTTTACGACAAGAAACAAGAAAAAGGAAGGTAGGACAATGAATTGAGAAAAAAGAAACGAAGGGAAAATTTCTGCGTAGCAATGCCACCATAAAAGGAAGCTTCGCCTATGAAACAAACTGGTCCCATTACACAAGCTTCCAAATTGTGATCTAGAGTTGGGAATAGACTATGTAAATAAAAAGCATTAGTTATTTCCTTTCACGGTTTACCGATATTCATGTTCAGCAGTTGGGAACCGTGGACGCATCAGCCTTTGAAATACAAATTCATCGCCATTGAGAATCTGAACATATGCACTGGCTTTGTCATATGATTGTGTACTGTAATAAGTAACATAAATAAAAACGAAACAACGAAATAAGTATCATTTAGTCTGGTTTCTTTTTCAAAATCGTCTTTTCACAGACGGAAAATGCTCCACTCGTATGACATTAAATTGTCGTCCGGTGCTTTCCAAAATGTTTTGCATTCTATTTTACTAAAGAATGGAAAACGCTTTTGTTCAGGCAAAATATTAATATAGCCCCCAAATGTCTGACATCATGATTGAGAATATATGCAATGTATTAAATTTAAAATCAAAAGCACGTCCAACAATTAAAAGAGGTTTTATTGAATACCGAAAAATGTGTGTTTACATTATTGTTCTCTTCATTGGTGTAGTAAAAAATATACAATATATAATCGTCTCTCACGCAGTTATTTTCTAAGCTTCCTATATGGTGAGAACTTTGGTAGCCTCATGAAAAGCAGCCAGCAGAAACTCACTTCATTCGTTACATTCTGTAATAATTATTTTGCAAGAGTATCACTATTCATTTTAGTGCCCTTCATTCATTTTATTTCAAGCAATTCCCTTAAAATGTATCTGATATGTTATGTGTAACTCAGAATGAAAGTTATGTGCAAATTAGTGTTGCGATTTCGATAACCATTTATTACACTCCTTGAAGATCTTGATCTATTTCACATAGCTATTAGGTTCTCAAAGTGAGTTAGTTTTATAAGTGATTATCACGAATCTAAGAGACTGAATGGAACAGTCATTTCGTATTTGCATGACAGCTCCCGCCTATACGAGCTCCTGTCCATGAAATCCACCTGGAACGATCTTTTAGCCGGCGCTGCCTCCGACGAAGAAGGAAAAGGTGACCAGCCCAATCAGGCACTCACTTAACCGGCTGCTGAATTTCCAGTCTCGTAATGGAGACCTGCCACGTTCTCTTAACGAACGCCCGAACGAAAGTGTTGCCGTCTGATAGCGGCAGGGAATGAATATTCAAGGGTTCTTAGCGAATGACGTATGGCGTCATAATTGTCACGTACACGTTCATGTTCCAGTAAAATCATTACGACTTGATTTATACATGAGTAATTTATTGTAAAGGGCGTTTTTTACTCCGCAGCGCCATGTTTGTCGAGTGTCGCACCCACGCCCCCGGGGCCGTTTGCAACTGCCCGCCGCGTCCCGGGCGAGCCACTTATTTTCAAAGAGCAACATGGCCGCTTTTGACTCCAGCGCGTTGCAATGCGTCATTATGAGGGGAGACCAAATAGACAGACAGATGCACGCGGGGCCATTCACAACTCTGAAGCGGGAATTATCCGGGAGATAAACTGCGCGGACAGACGGACAAAACACGCCCTCCCCCCACTCGAGGAGCCGTCTTTTGTCGTTTGACACCTGGGCCCATTCCTCATCCGCCGGGTCTCCGCACTCGCTCCCCGCGCCCTTGTTCCAGGAGAGAGGAGCCGAGGCGTGGAGAGGGTCCCACGTGAAGATTTCAGGGGGTTATGGCCGCGGCGAATCGACGACGCGACCCCGGAGAAGAAATACGGCACTCGGCGGTGTGGTTCGCCCCCCGCCACCCACTGTCCCAGGCCCGCTGCCCGCCACGCGTCGCCACGTCGCCACGTCGCCGCCCGCCGCCCGCCGCCCGCCGCCCGCGCCCGCCGCCCGCCGCCCGCCGCCCGCCGCCCGCCGCCGCCCGCGCCCGCCGCCCGCCGCCCGCCGCCCGCCGCCGCCCGCGGCGCGCCGCCCGCCGCCCGCCGCCCGCCGCCCGCCGCCCGCCGCCCGCCGCCCGCCGCCCGCCGCCCGCCGCCCGCCGCCCGCCGCCCGCCGCCCGCCGCTCGCCGCCCGCCGCCCGCCGCCCGCCGCCCGCCGCCCGCCGCCCGCCGCCCGCCGCCCGCCGCCCGCCGCCCGCCGCCTGCCGCCCGCCTCCCCGTAACCCGCTACCCCTCGCATTCTGCCAGCCGCCCTGTCCCGCAATATGGGGACAGCTCCTGTTGTCTTTGTGGCGTAAGATGGGCAGTAGCAGGGAGGGTACAAGGTTTAAGGTGAATAGGGTTCACTCCATACGTGACATTTGAAGGGCTCGGGTGTAAAAGACAGTAACCCTCAAAGTGATAGTTTTTTTGTGATATTAACATTTTTGTACGGTTCCATCTTCTGTCCACACACTATGTACCCCTATTTATTTAAACCCCTTACTGCAAAATGTTCCTTTGCTTATACCTCGTAATCGATTCCAGTTGAGTTATTACGTTTTACGCCCCGAATCTTTGATTTCTTTAATTATCTTACTTTGAGTTCCTTTCTTTGGAGTTCCACACTCGAGAATTTTCATATATTTAAACTCTTATCAATTTAAGCGATGTCTGTTTAATTATTTAAAATTGAGCGCGTATTTTCTTATTATTTATAAACAACTCTCCAAAATAACCTTTTAAAGCGTTTAAATCTCTTGCTTTTGACACGTTCAGAAGGATATGACTGTTCGGTAACTAGCCCTGTCGTACATTGTTAAACTCTACGTCATGAGGAGGTCTGACGTCGCTCTTAGTCGACTTGAGCTTCTTATTGGTACCGCTCTTGTACGTCACATTGTTCTACTCAATGACCTGTCGAGGCCTGACGTCGCTTTTAGTCATCTCTCACGTCACATTACGTGACGTGACGACATTATGTCACATGGTCGTGTTACTGTGCTCATTGCCTCTTGACCCTCTCTCTCTGAGCTCTTCAGGCTTAGGAGACTCCGCAGAGTGGCTTCTTGGGTTACCCAACAGTCGAATTCATGCCTAGCAATTTGCGCCCTAAGCGTGGGCTGCAGTCATCTACAAAGAGCAGCAAGTGTCATCGTGGCGACATTAAATTAAACGACAGAGGGGAAGATACTGGGCGGCAAATAATAGGTTTGATGGAAACACATGTCAGCTCAACCAACAAAACATGCCCCATGCCTCCTAGACTTGTTTTGTGTGCAATTCACGCAGTTGTACTTTTGCCCTTAAAATTAAAATATGTTATAGAGATTATAGAAGCTGACTCATTTATTGCGGAAAAACATCAGTAGGTTGCCACAGGAACATACATTCTCGAAGAAAATGTGTGTTACAGTTTTCAATATCGTTACTGTTTGTATGACACCGCAACATACGTTCGTAGTGCGCATTTCCAAGACTCGACGTTCTGTTGAAGCCTCAGGAGGTCATTTGCATCATTTGCAAACACTGCGTGCAGTGCAACTCTGACAGCTGTCTGGTGGGCTAAGTTCGGAAGGCCTAATATCGGCCATTACCACAGGGGCACACTGCAGTAATATACACCTTAATTCCGACAACTCACAGATGTTAATTTTTTCTCGATTGTATCCATGTAAAGTAGGTCATTATCCCAAGCATGCAAAATCAACTAAACGACTGAGAGTGACAGTTACGCGGAAGTATCCAAGCAGCTTTTTTCCTGAGTGAGGATCTTTGACACTAACTATATATATATATATATATATATATATATATATATATATATATATATATATATAGTTAGATCGATTTCACCTTCTATCTGGAGGAGAATTCTGCTGCGGCTTCTCTGATAGGCAGTTTCCTTTGGTTTCTCGGCAAGAGAAACACCAGGCGAATGCCGGAGCAGTACCTAAGAAACAGGCCACACACTCCGCGCGATCTTCCCTTCCATTTCCATTATCTATCCTTCCTTACTTACATACACTTACACATATGCTCTTCACTACAACACTTACTGGGAGACCTGTCGAAAGCTTAGAGCTCGTCCCGTCTGGGGCGGTGCTCCGCTGGTGGGAGATACGTTGTTGAGGAAAGACCTGCATGTCGAGGGTAGGTCAGCGCCATTGAGACGCCACGAGACTGTAGATCTCGCGATCCACTGGGGGAAGATCATCGCCATTGCCCGTGTTAAAGAAACCATGCTGTACATGAACGGGACTAGTGATCTTATCAGCTTTCGCGCCCGGAATCACTAATCAATCAGATCAATAAAATGTAATTGATTTTGGGGGAGATACATGGTTGCAGAAAAAATCCTGTAAGCTGACGGGTAGGTCGACGCCGAATCTCGCCATCCATCGTGGGACGATCACCGCTAACGCCCGCAATAAAAAAACATGCCGTTCACTTACGGGACTAATGACCTTATCAGTTGACACGTCCCTAATCAACCCAATCAATCCTGCAGCGCCTCTGACCAGAAGGTCCTAGGTTCGAGTCCTGACGGCGGTGGAATTTTCGACACTAGTTTTTCTGCTAGGTCGAATTCAGTCGCTGTCTGGAGGAGAATTCTAGCGGCCGGCTGCTCTGATCGGTAGTTTTCCGTGGTTTCTCCGATCAACACCAGGAGAATGCCGGAGCAGTACCCTACCAAACGGGCCACGGACCGCGCGCGATCTGTCCTTCCTCTTCCTTGTCCTATCCTCTCCCCTTACACACACACACTTACACTAACATGCACTACACTACCACATATTCCGGGAGACCGTTCGGGAGCTTAGAGCTTGTCCCGGCTGGGGCGGTGCCCCGCTGGTGGGAGAGTCCTGGTTAGGGGGAAACCCCACTAGCCGACGGTAGGTCGGCGCCGGATCTCGCCATCCAGCGGGGGAAGATCACCGCCATCTCCCGAGAACAAACATGCACTACACTAACGGGACTAATGACCAAAGCAGTTGACGCACACGGAAACACGAAAAAACCAACCAACCAAATGAATCAATCGTAATAGATTTTTTGGGAAGGGGGCGGGGCTGTGGGGACCGTAAGGAGCGGCCGTCGCCATCCAAAGGTCGCCCGTGGCGCCGCGGGCGGTGCGGCGCGGGGCACGACGCTGTGGGCGACGGCGCTGGCGGCCGGCGACGCCTCCGCGTCAGGTGGAATGCGGAGGCCGGGTCTCGCGGGAGATTTATCCCCACGGAGCATAATTAAAACGGTTATTTATGCGACGGGGGCGCGCGTACCGGCTTCGGTTCCCGCTCCGCCGCCACCGCCGCCGCCGCCTCGGGCGGGGAAACGTCGAGAAGTTACGACCAGAATATCACGAACAAGTTTATCTGCCTCCCCGTTAAATTTTCACGGCGCGTAATTTACGCCGCCGCCGGAGCGGGGCGGGGACGGGTGAAGAGGGCTAGGGTGAGGCGGAGCGGGTGGGGCTGGATGGAACGGGGCGGAGCGGGGTGGAACGTCGCGGAGCGGGGCGGGCGGGGGGGGGACGGAACGAGGCGGAGCAGGGAAGAGTGGGAAGAAACGGGACGGGGCAGGGCCATGAGGAGCGGATTGGGTAGGGGCGGACGGAGGGTGCGGACAAAGAGCGGTGAGGGGTGGGGCGGGACGGAGCGGAACGGGTAGTGGTTGAATTGAACAGTGAAGGGCGGAGCGGGGCGTGGCGGGGAGGATTGGGAAGGGGCGATACAAGGTAGAGTGGAGCGGGACGAATTGAAAAGGTTCGGGATGGAACGGAACTGTTGGGTCGGGGCGGGGAGGTGCAGATTGCTTAGGGTCAGGGCAGAGGGGGCGTGGCGAAAAGAAGCGGTGGGGAGTGGGACGGGGCGGAGCGGAACGGGGAGGGGTTGAATTGAACAATGCAGGACGGAGCGTAGAGGGGACCAGCGGTAAGGCACAGTAAAGGGTAGAGCGGAGCGGTTCGGATCGAGAGTTGCGTGATGAAACAGGACTGGGGCGTCGGGGCAGGGAGGTGAAGACTGCCTAGGGGCCGGGCGGAGGGGGCGTGACGAAGAAGAACGGTGACAGGTGCAGCGGTACAGAGCGAAATGGGGATGGGCTGGATTGAACGGTGCGGCGCGGAGCAAGGCGTGGCAGGGAGGAGTGGCAAGAGACAGTACAAGGTAGACCAGAGTAGGGCAAATCGAAGGGATGTGGAATGCAACGGGACTGGGGGGCGGGGCGGGGAGGTGCGGATTGCATAGGGGGAGAGCAAAGGGTGCGTGACTAAGAGGAACGGTGACAGGTGGTGCGCTACAGAGCGAAATGAGGAAATGGGGCGTGGCGGGGAGGAGCGGTAAGGGACGGTACAAGGTAGAGCGGAGCGGGAAGAATCGAGGAGGTGCAAGATGGAACGGGATCGGTGGCGTGGCGAAGCGGGGCAGAACGTGTTCGGCGTCCTAGCGCGTCAGGGACGGGAAGAAGTGAAGAGGAGCGGTGCGGGGCGGAGTGACGGGATAGAGCGGGGTGGGGCGGGACGGCACCTGTCACTGTGCGCGTCCTCTTGCCACTCGCAAGGCGAAAAGCAGACACGTCTCCATCGACGTGGTGGAAGTAATTGTTCAAATTGCGACCGACAGAAGGCCGGTGTGATTAAACAGATTTAGAGAGCTACCTGTCGTGGTACAAGCATTTGACCCTCAACATGGCCATCTCTAACAATCAGGATTCCAACTAAAAATGTACGGCTCCCGAATTGCCTAAATGCTCCAAAATTCAAGCTTCGACTTTTTGGTGGTTCTGACTACGTCTTAAACAATTGAGAACAAAATCGATAGAACTTTCTGTTTATAATTATAGTTATTGTTTTGTAAGTTTAAGTTTTTGTAAAACAAATAGGAAATTATAATGGAGTACCATTTTCTATCCACCAAAACATTGACAGGATTATTTACGTCAAATCTTTTGACTCCAAAACTATCACTTCTGAAATTAAAATAATAAAACATATTTTGTTCAAGATAAATTTAATAGTTTCTACTCATTTTTTAACACAATTAAAAAAATGTTCTACACTTGAATCAGTCTTATGTTGATTTTCAGGCATATATTTGCGTCTATTATCTTGTTTATTTAATTTTTGTGTTTTTCTGACCTTTATAATGAGAAAGAAAGTGTTAAAAAGTATGTTAGTGTCTGTTTATTAAGGTCAGAAAATCCATACAATTCTTATGTTGAATGCAGAGAACCATCGTTTCATCTTCGTACTCATAATCAATGTAAACTCAAAGTAAGATTGTGTGTGTGTGTGTGTGTGTGTGTGTGTGCGCGCGTGTGTGTGTATGTCTAACAGCTGGAAACACGCCAAATTATTTTCCTGATAGTCCATGAAAAAAAACACATAAGGCGGATGACATGAATGCCATCATATTTCAATTAAAATGTTTTTAAGTTCGCTATGAAATGATTCATGACTAAGAAAAAAACTTTATATACAAATTAACATTATATTTTACAATTTTTTCAAGAAATTCTGAAGGACTTTCCTCGATTCGGGTGAAAACGGATACAGCTGGGCAAACCGTATCCATAAACTAAACTGCAGGCTTCTAAAACTGAAAATATCTCATCTTGGCAAAACTCTCCCCTCATTTCGTACTCTTTGAGACGTTTTGCTCGTCAAAATTTGCAAATAAACTAGTTTTTTTAAGTTGGTGTCACAATTGAGAATGCAGCAATAAACCAGACCATTAATAGCATCTGCCGACTCTCTTTGAACTGACAAAGAAACAGGATGTGCCCGAGATGCTTGGAAGAGAGAATTAGCACATGGAGTATTGTATGCTAAAGTAAAACGTTTTCACCGCGACGATGGAATGACGAAATTACTCATTATGATGGTTGAAAGTAGTGATTAGATGAAGACTCTGAGAACAAAACAATGGTTTTATAGTTGTATGGTACCCATATTCTCCAGTTAATAATTACCTCATGGTAGACATCCTACTTAGAGTAAACATTTAATTTCACTGTCGGAACTTTAATGTGAATGTACGTATTAAGGTGTCAGAATAGAAATAACTCTTTTGAAAGCTCCAGATGTGGGCAAACTGCGGAAGGCCACGGAATCGATTGATTGGATTGTGATTCCTGGCGCGTCAACTGATAAGGTCATTAGTCCCGTAAGTGTAGGCTATGCTTTTTTGTTTGGGAGGGGGGCGTCGACCAACCTTTGACTGGCAGAGTTTTTCCCAACAAGGTCAGCGTCATCACCAGCGAGCACCATTCCGGAACAAGCTCTAAGCGCCCGACCGATCTCCGGGCGTGTGTGGTAGTGTAGTGCATGTTTGTGTAAGTGTGGGTAAGTAAGGGGTACGATAGGACAAGGAATGGGAAGAAAAGATCGCGCGGGGTCTATGGCCCGTTTGTTAGGAGACTGTTCCGGCATTCACCTGGAATTAATCGGAGAAATCAAGAAAAACTACCGATCAGAGTAGACGACAGCTAGTATTCTCCTACAACCAGCGACACAACTCAACCTAGCTATCTGGCTAGTTTCGAAAACCCTGTCACTGTCTGGACTCGAACCTAGCACCTCCCGGTCAGAGGCACTGCCGTGACATCAGCCACGGAATCAACCTGCGAAGCTGCCACCGGGGGGAATAACGCTCAACCCCCGACCAATCGCTCCATATGCAACGACGGCTGCTCGCTGAGCTCAACGCGAGCCGTCTGTGGGACGCGCGATACACGCGCGTGATTTAAGAGAGCGCGGCCGGCGACTCGCGCACGCCGCGGCCGGATGCCCTGGGTTCAGCGCCCGCCTAAAACGCGCTTAATTGAATTTGGAGCGGTAGCCGCGTGGCGTAACATCTGTTCATTACGAAGCGCTTCATTTGAGCTCTTATGTAAGTCGTCGGCGCTGATTCGATAACTGCAAAGGAGCTCCCAATGAGGTGCCTAATGAGCCCCTGCGACACCCCGCCGATGAGCCGCGTCCAGGCTCTCAGCAGGTTTTCTCACGCGGCCCCGAGCGACCGTCTGAATTTCAAAGGATCTTTTCAGCGGGGGAGGTGGCTCAGGGCATTAAATGATGCCACTACAGTGCTTCTGACCGGGAGTTTCAGCCCTGACGGTAGTAAGATTTTCGACACTCTTGTCAACTAGGTCGATTCCAGTCACTTTCTGGAGGAGAATTCTAGAGACCGGCTGCCAGGCTTCCAGGCAGGTAAAGATTGGAAAATTTATTCTGACGCTAAAAATGTAATTTGAACAAAAAATTAGAATTCAATCAAGGCAAGTACTTATGTTAAATTAATAATGAAAGTAATAACTATAATAATGATAAACGTAAACGACAAAATCCCTGAAAAACACTGTAAAAGGGCTGTATTAAGCAAAATTAAAAAAAAAAGTTATTTGTTTGATTCGATTCCGGCTTTTTGGAATCGATTCCAGCAAGAATCGGATGTAAAGTACTCAAATACCACTTCCTTAGGAATCAAAAATGAATCGATTCCGCAATCGAGTCGGTAGAATTGGAACGTCCCTAGTTGCGGTCTCGCATCCAAAAACACTTTGTGAAATCAATTGGCACACGTTCTTTTCCCAACTTTCCCTGGTACTCCTACCCCCTCCCCGAAACAGCCGAACCCAAGCAACATACAGTTGTCAAGATACAGTGAACTCGGATATTGTGAAATTTCAGTTACAACGAAGAAAGTCTCTATTCTCGATTCGTATACTACATTATTAACAACACTAAATTGTTTTGTTATAGTGAACTTCACATCGGACTTTTTGAACTTAGGAAATAGCACAACTTCCAGAAAAAAAACTTCACATCAGTGTCTATTCAAAAAATAAATTCAAATAATCTAAGAGGGTAGGGGCGATCAGGAGGGGGGAGGGGGGCAGGTGGGGCAACTTGCCCGAGGCCCCAACTTAATTGAGGCCCGGAATTATTTTTCATTCAAAACAAATAAAAAAAACGTTTTCTTCTATAATCCCAATTTAAGGCCATAAGGTATTTCAGATGCATGGAAATGCTTACGTTCATCGAAAATATGAGTATTTTTTGCCAAATTGTGCGTGAAATATAGGCAATATTCAAACAAATATTTTCTCGAAAACGTCCCCAAATTATTTCTGTAAATTGTTTTCTCGTGTGTAGCAAAGAAAGTTTGTAACTTAAAGGAAACTTTTTGAGAGTATTTCAGAAATTATTATTATTCAAGAGATCTTGTTCTGCCGCACGTTCAGTCACATTCTGAGGAGGTTGTAGATCTAGATGTATTACATCAAGTAGAATCTCGATGTAGTACATCAAGACCTCAAAGTTTACCATATTTCTACATATTCTGACCATACCCCAGCTGAATATTCCTCCGTAAACACTGTGCGACCGACCTAGATGAAGGTGGCCAAGAGCGAGTACCGACTCAGCGCTTCGGTCCGAAGGGTCGCGGGTTCGAGTCCCGCCTTGGGCATGGCTGTTTGTCCCTTGACTTTGTATGTATGTGTTGTCGCGGAGGGCCTCGCGTTCTGCTGACCCCAGATCAGAGAAGCCCGCAAGTGTGTTGGTGTCTAGTGTATGGTCGAATATGCGTCCCATCGGGGCGTAAAGGATAACCGGCTGTCGGCTGGATAAAAGCCCTAGATTAAAAAAAAAAAA
>BLKR01004355.1:0-111729 GCA_011170035.1 Teleogryllus occipitalis
GAGATTCAATTGTGGTAGAATCACACTTGAATGAACCTTGGACCTTCCAATCCTGTAAGAACCAGATTGGTTTTTTGCACAGCGAGTGATCATTGTCTTCATTATGGGCGGCGACAGGCATGCTGAAATAGCAGTCTCACATATCATTGGCACTTATCTCTCATTATCTTTCATTCAATGGAATACAAAACTAATAACCCATCAAAATTAATCCTTTATTTCTTTCAATTTAATCCATAGCTATACCCAAAAAACTTCCAAAACTAAAACAATCGGTGTCAACTCAACACTGCGCATTAAGGACATCTTCCTCAGAGTTAGAAAAGCTAAGGGTAATATTTATGAAGCTCTGCTAGAAGAGTTCTTAAGGGCCCGCCATCTGGGGGCTTGCTAGGAGGACAAAGGGCGACTGGAATTGGCTGGGGGCCGTTCATAAATCGCAAAACCGAACACTGGTAGCCTGCTAGGCATGTCAGGCCCCTGACTAAGGTTTATAAATACGGCCCTAGAGAATTCTTCAAATTTTTATGCTTGATGCACATAAGAAATGGACAAATTATATTTTATCATATTAACATTGTTAATGTAAATTAAACCCGGCTGCTTTTTATTCGTTTCCTACGCGTATATTCACTTTCTATGTTAAGTGCAACATTTAAATGACTGTCTATAACATCATTTGATTGTAATTACTATATTAGGTTTTGGAAGATAGTTCCGTACTTTTTAATTCAAGAAAAGGTATTCATTGTCGAGAGAAGACAATACTAACCATCGTTTCAAAAATCCAAAATAAATTTCATAGAATGTCTCCCAAAAACAAACATTAGGATCAAAATACTTTACAAACATCAAACATGATCATAAAACTGTATGTTTGGAAAAACATTTTGTTTTTTCTCTGGCTGACAGTTCAGCCATATGAGATAGCACTATCTCCACTCAAATTAACACCAGATTTTATTTGAGTTTCAGCTTTAGCTTCACTTTTCATTTTTAAGTTCTTGGATTAATTTCTCTTAAATATTTTGCTAACCCAAAATATTATTCAACCATTATTGGTCAAAGTTGTAGTTTTTTTAAGTCATATTTTTTGTCTTCTTTATTTCTGGAAAGTCACAAGTTATGCAAAATTCTTTAAAATTAGTTAATTTCCTTAGTTAAGAGAAAATATCTCAAATATCAATTACAAAAAACAAATTTGTTTTAGACTATCAGACATCTGGTCTATATCACTTATAAATGCTGATTCCGAACATCTCTTTTCTGACGATAGGTTTATTATGGTTCCCTTATTAAGGAATTGCATGAAGATTTGAAGATTATAATAACAAAAAATATATCAATGATTTTTAGAAAAGCAATGAAGATAGTTTGATCTATTAGAACTTGAATACTGATATCTCCCACAGAAGGATACATTCACAGAAATGGTAGTTTCTACATAATACAAATTTAATAGATTGAATGGAGCCTATTTATAAGCTCTTGGAAATGATCTGAAAGATGTTGAGACAGATATAAAAAAAATAATAATTATTGGGATTATTGCAGTCTGTATTATTAAAACTAGTAACTAAATAATACAAAAATTATAGGGTGCCAAATTCAAATAAATCTCAGGAGGAAAATAGTAGGAAGGTAAAAAAGTTTAAATTAATCTAATGAAACTAGAGGTGAAACGTAATTGGTACCCGAGGATTCAAATAATTACATATATTTATTGCCTTGATGTTTGTAGAAAACAAAATTTAATAAATATAAGTGTTAATCTGAACATGTTTTTATGATGAGTCTACAAAATTGGAACAATTGTTAATAACTTAAGGGACCTAATGGAATAAGTGGTGAATTAATAAAAATACTGGACAGTGATTGGAAATAAAGTTACTCAAATTGTTCAACAATCACTTACCCAAAGAAAGATACCAGAGACACTGAAAACATCAATGATTATTCCTACAGGGTAGTGCAAAATGCAGTGATCTTGCTGACTCTGTCAATGAATACACTTCCAGTAATTGAAGAAGTCATGGAAACTGTAGTGGATGAAACATTAATGAATTATATTAGGGAAAACAATCTGTTAACGGAACACCAATCATATTTATAGGAAAGCAGAAAACAGAGATAGCAATGTAAATGGTAATTGAGGATTGGTTATGAGTTGGTCTGTAATTTATATGCATTTGCAAATATTTTTCTGTTAACTATAACATCCTGTTTCAACAAATTGTATATATTTTTAGGCATTTAGAACCAACTTAAGCTATTTTTATTTCACATATTTTCGCAATTATCACCATAATTGCATATGTTTGCATATTTGGGTCATATTTGTATATTTTTGTTGCATATGCACCCCTCATCCGCGAAAAGAAGCCCAACAGTTACAGTTCCGTCTGCATGTAAGCGGTTCTGACAGTTCTCTCACCACGTGCTATGTGGTCACTAAAGTTTACTATAATTGAGAGGAAGTCATATTTTTGTTGCAATACATATATTTTTTTTATTTTGTGAAATGTACATTAACTGCATCTCCCATTATTTTCCTAAGAAAAGAGTGTTCTTCAAAATTAAGCCCTTGACTGAATGTTTGCTGCTTGTCACAATTTATATGATTTCTGTATCTTTTTTGCTGTAAATATATTTTCCATATTGCACTTTTTATTTTTTTACACTTACACATTACTTTACACTATTTCAGATATTTTCCTTTTTTAATTGCATATCAAATATATATGTGCATATTTTGCTGTTTTTATTGCATATAAATCACAGCCCTAGTTATGAGCTATTAATACAAATGAAGAGGTAATGGCAGTGTTCCTGGACTACAGATGCATTTGCAACAATTAATAGAAAGTTACTGTTGAAAAAGCTGTGAGAAATGTTTAATGTAAGTGGTTGTGGGTATGAATTGTTACAGGATTATCTAGAGGCCCACTATCTGAAGGTTAAATTTAATCATGGGGTATAATGTGAAAAGTATTATTTGGAGTGCCACAAGGGAGTAAATAGGGACCACTACTGTTTATATTACACACAAATGATTTACAGGGATGGTAAAGCAACATGAACTCTGAGTGCTTACTGATGATGCATTATGGTAATAATGTACAAGATTTGATACATAGAATAAAATTTGTTTAATGAACGGTTGAACACGAATTTTCTGAGGGTTAATGTTGATAAAACAAAATGTATGGTTTTTGGGGCAACACAGACTTAGGGAAGAAAAGGAATCAACACATTCAATTGTGTTTCAGGAGAAAATCTGGAATGGGTTAGGAAATACAAATATCTTGGGGTGATTATAGATAACTATCTAAAATTTAATGATGTCAAATATATTAACAGCAAAGTAGCCAAGAAAGTTAATTTATTATATAAAATGACCAAAAGTTATTTCGAGAACAGGGAAAGGATTATTATTATTTTAAGTTAATTTTTATACTTCTTTTGCAATAATGCAAATAACATGCTGTGTAAACAAAACATATTTAAATTAACTGTAAGCTATTTGTAAGTACACAAATACAAATTCTATGATGGACAGCAACATTTGCAGCTTGTGTTTAAAATGTATGAACCAAAGGAAATAGATCCCAAATAATTATGTAAATTTGCAAAGTTCTCCAAATTATCAAAAGAAATAGGGTATAGTGCAATAGCAAATTCATTTCGATATGAATTATTAGATACAAATTATTCACATATGTAATGCATTATTTAATATTAATCATTAAGTAGCTATAGGGATCAATCCAAACAATTTCCTATAACAACAACAAAACATTTTGATTAGACAGATTTACAATTCTCAGTACCTCTCAACAAGATGTTGTCCTCCTTTTCAACACAATAAAATTCATGGTTCCTATTACAGGCGTAAAATAAATTGTACTGTTTTTGACAAGTCCTAACACACTGTAAAACTATGCTGTGTGGAATTGCTAGTTTTTGTGCAAAAGAAGTTTCTAAAAATGACACTTGTAAGAGATTAGTTAACACCATAATTTTGGAGTACTTTTTGTATTCTTTATATCTACAATACAACCCAAAAAATATTATGCTCTCCCCAAAACCAGAGCAATATAATTAGTAATGTTTTAGGTTTTGCATTTTACCCCATTAAAATCTAGATTTATTATAAAATACCAGATTTATTAAGTAATAGTATTCAGAATAAATTACTTAAAAACAATAATAAAATGCTAATATTAGGTAGGTTTTACTAGGGAAACCTGTTGTACCAAGCAACTACTAAATAAAAAGCTTCCAAGGGTTAATATGCTTGGAAGATTTTAGTAACAGATTTTTTAATAACAGCTGTAAATTTTTCACTCAGATACCCAAGATGTAGTAAATTAACAATACAGAAATTGAAAAGTGGGAGAAATACAGTACTTTTAATTTTCTTGAACTAAGTCCAAGCTTTAGACTATCAAACAAAATAGAATGACCCTACATATTAACAGACTTTTTTAATCTTTGTTAATTATCATGTTCTTGTGAAAACACATATGGTTTGATCCAAGTGAAACCAAATGAAATGCAAATTTAAGTTCAGTTTCACAGCTTTTCTTGTTTGCATTTCTATTTACAGTACAAACATTACATAATCATGTATATTCGCTTCAACTATGACATCCCAGCTGCCATTTTTTCAAATTAAATAATTACTTTTCAGCACCAAAAAATCGTTCTCTTCTTTACTCAAATATGTTTAAGTAGTACAACAATTAGAGCACCATACTTCACTAAAGTATAGTAAGAGTTATAACCTCCTGAAAAGAAAAAAGAAAAATTTTTAAAGCTTAAAACTCTTCGTCCAAAATCAAACGTAGATACAATTCCATAAAGTTAAAGAAAAAAGTACTTACAGTGATCAACAGTGAAGATGATTTTTTTTCAGCATCAGTCTCTTCTTCCCATTATCAGTCTACTTGTATATGTACTACACTATGCTCACTTTCCCAGTGTTCATCACGACATTTTGGACTACAGTAATCAACACCCCAACAGCAATGTAAAGTTGCTTCACCAAGGCAAACCTTACACCATATTTTTTTCTGTACTTCATGCAACATCTTCTTATAACTCTGAGCCATTTTGTCAACAATTTCACCATATTTAGAATTGATGATATTTGCTGCCTCTGTTGTTGCCTGCTTAATCTCCTTTTCTATTTCAAAATCAGAAACAATATTTCTTCGACACTGATTTAATGGGCAATTATCATTGCAAAATGCGTGACTCTCTAACTTGCTTTTGCTTCCACTCTGATTTTGTTTGTATGAGTTTATAACGCGAGTCACTATTTCATTACAATCATAATTCACCTCTGCGAATTCCAAAGACGTCTTTCTTTCTAAGTCAAAAATATATTTTCTATGCCCATGCATTGAAAAGCATGTTGTTTGTATTTCTGCATTTTTCTGTCGTTCAAAACTCACACTAGAATTTGAATCATTTTTTCGAGAATGGTCTTTTTCTCCTTCTCCATCATTTTGATCTTTCTTCCTCCTTTGAGACATCATGTTGATTTTCTTTCTCTTAGAATTAATTTCCCTTTTACATGGTAAACAAGCTTTTAATGCATATTTATTTATTTTTTCTAAGGCCAAAGTGCTAAGGAGAAATCCATTTCTTTTATCATTGTATACAACTTTCCGTGTCTTCCTTTTTTTATTTTCAGATCTTATTATTTCATGAGGTTCTCGAATATCACTTTTAAGTAACAATTGGTGAAGCTTTAGCTCCCTACAAGCCTTCTGCCAAGAAATACTTTTGGGTAGTTTCTGAAGTTTATCAACGTTTTCATCAATTGGTATAATACAATCTTTCTCAACCAATGCTCTCTGATGATAGCTCCCAAAAAATCTAACATCATACTGATCATTAATTTTTTCAATCACTTTAGCAGGCCAAAATGGATATCCTTTAACTTGAGCATACACAAGATCATGTGGTGGATTGCACGGTTTACAAAACCAAAATTCACTATTTTTTTCATGGGACATTTGATAACAATCTGCACACAACTCAATATCTCTGATACTTTTTATACAAGAATTCACTACCTCTTTGACCATTACAGTCACAGATGATTCTTGTCCCTCATATATTACCAGATTATGAAAAAGTGTTTGAATATCCACTCTAAATTGAACCATATTATTGTATGCAGTACTATGTATCTTCTCCCATATCACATCTAAATCCATAGGATTGTAAATCAAATGTTGAATTAATATCTTCGGTTCATTTCTTAGCCACTGAGTGGCAGATAATGGAAGTCTCTTTTTAAGCTCCTTAAACTCATAACCCAGCAAATAATTCAGTCTTTCTACACTTAATACTAAACTATAAACATTACTACAACAAAGGTGGCATATGAACTCATTAGAAGTACATTTTTTATCAATCACTGCAATACATCTTGTATGAAACACTCTAAAACAAGAAGTGCAGCAGACGACTTCCCCAGGAAAATGACATTCAAAACAGTACCAATCATGAGCATCCCTATCGAAAATTGTGGGAAACACATACCCTTCTTGTTCAACATTTTTATTCTTTTTAACTTCTCTTTTTATAACAAGTAGGCCATCACGAACACAATAATTTAACTGTTCTCTTAGTTTTTCTTCACCAATACCATACTCACGGCCTAAGTAACAACGAATTCGCTCAATATTTGCAATTTGTCGTTGTCGGTGTATAACGTCAATTGCGCTCCAAATGTATCTAGCAATAACAGGGCACGACAATCGGAGTGTCAGAACATTCATTTGCAAAATTTTGAAATATGCTAAATCACTAAATAAAAAAACGTGTACATCACTACTGATCACAGCTGTAACAATTATATTGCGTGAGATCTTTAAAAACTCTTCCAGACTCCTTCAAAATTTGAAAGGCGCCAACAAGCAGTAGGGCCAACGCATACATAGACATATTTTGCAAGTAGATGATCAATTCACAATTCATTTGCATCTCTGAAAAATATATTAGTACTTTGGAGAGGAATTAATTTAAGTATTTATGTACATTTAAAAAATTTATCTCGTTTCAAAACAGGTCTAAGTCGCACGTTCTATAAGCAATAGGTAATATTATATGATATGACATAAGTTGGTAAGCTTTAGTGTTTCCCGTATCCAAAAATTAAATTGAGAGGATTTTAATTCTTCCAAATAATCTGGAGAAGACCTAATGAATATTGTTTCTGCAGTGTACATGCAATGCAGGTATGAAATGCATGTGATATATAACCCAGAAAAGCAATCTAAATTGCGTACCGTATTAAATTCGAGATCGCAGAACAATTTAATTAAATTTTTGGTAGGTGTATCATCCTTAAAGTTTTTAAGCCCCCTCTTTTTCATTAGTAACCACAAATAAACTCAAAATATTAATCAGGCGCGGATCCTCCAGGAGGGGAATGAGAGAAATCCCCCCCCCCTCATTCAAGTTTTCTGTAACTATTAATTTTAACTTGTCAAAAAACTTTTAAGCAAAAATATTTTCGGATAATCATTAAAACGAATAAAATCGTATCGCAGCATGAGCTGAGTTTAGCCTGCGACATTTTACAAAATCTATGATGACTCATTGGATCAAAACATTTTAAATTTCCCCTTCCAAAATTTGTCACTGGATCCGCCCCTTCGGTTTAGTCATGTTAATTTTAATGTTAGTTGTCATATCAATGGCAGATACGGAGAGGGCGGGTTCGAGGGAAATTAATGAGTAAAAAGTAGGGGGTATTAAAAATGAAAATGAATTGAAACTTGAGTTGCTACAACAGAAGCTAAAATAAATTTCATTGGAAGAAAACATTTCTAACTTCAATATTGCAATTGTAGGAAGAAAAATGAAAAATGTAAACTTTTGCACTATTCGAAAAATCGGATTTTAACGAATTGTACCATTCTTTTAAGCATCCTTTACGCAATTCGAGGGCAAAATTCAATCACATTTGGAGCTTTTTTTGTAAATGTCTCAGAGGTTCCGTGTAAAGTACCCCCTCCTCAATTGAAATATCGGTTTCAAATTCAAGGGGCCCCGATATTAGCCAGATCGATTGAGGATTACAAATTTTGGTGAAAATCCTGCTGACGGTTTAGCCGCTAGCCGCATTGTTCTCAGACGTTTTACCGTCAATCGATTTCTCGGTATCAACATGGGGGATTTACATATGGGTTGAACGAGCTATTTATTTATTTATTTATTTATTTTACGTCAAAAAACAGTTAAAACTGTGTATACCGAGCTACAGGAAGATGTGAATTCTGTGGACGTTTTCAAAATTCTTTGATCCCTACACTGAGTCATATACTACTAGAAATTTTGAATTAAAAAAACGCCCCCATGAAATAAAATCTATTTTCAAGAATAAATAGTGTATATATATATATATATATATATATATATATATATATATATATATATATATATATATATATATATATATATATATAGTCCGGGGAGGCAAATTTTCCAAAAATTATAATATTTGAATTTTAATGTCACATTCGTGAAAAATCAGTTTCGGTTTCAGAAATCATTTATGAAAGAGTGAGAAATCAGTTTCGGTATTACTTTTTGTTTCAAAAGAAACGGCATTAGTCACGATTTACATTTTTTAATATGAAAAAAATATGTATAAAATATTTATTCCCAATCAGTACAGGAGTATTAGTATCACATAAACCAGTATCTCTTTTTTTTATAAATAATATAAATTCTCAAGGGGCGGTTAAATTAATGGAGCCCAGGGCGGCGACGTGGATAAATTTGCTCCTGATCAAGGACCCACAAAATATGGGTTTTGACTACATAACGTAATAGAGGAAGAATTTACTATAGATATGGACAAAATTTATCCACTTTTTCGTTATCGGGAATAAGGGCTTTTCTGTTGAAAATTCGTCGTTTTTTTCTCGCAGCTTTACAATACTTTCTCCGCCCTGTATACGAAATAGCGAGAAAACAAAAACAAATTAATGAAAAACGTTTGTACGAAATAAGGGGGAACGAAACGTTTTTACATTTTGTTCGTCGAATCTTTGAAAAAATTACTTATTCATTTATAATGTAACTAATGAGAATTACCCTTTTGTAAAAAAAAAAAAATTGTACAAAATCAGAATTCATTAAGAGCTTATAATTAATACAGTTAAATCACTTAAGTTTAACCAAATTATTTGAATTTCCAATATTATTTTTTTCTTCCAATCCATGGGACCCGATCCTCCATCGCACGCGTGTTTTAGCGTGTTGTGCTAAACGCCACTAGATATTCCTTCCGTTTTATAAACTCCTGGTAATTATATACCATTTTTACTTTCTCGCATGCTACTTGCCTAGTATGGAGGAAATACTGTAATGCATGCTGCGGCAATACATAGCTCTGTCTCTCTCTCTCTCTTTTTTTCCCCAGAAAAACTAATTTTATGGGTGCCTCGTAGGTACCGTAAGAGTGCAGACTTCTTGATCCAATATGTAGTAAGCTACTTCCTCTAACACGTTTAGTCAAGATCCACGTTTTGTGGGTCATTGGACGCAACAATTGTTTTTCGTCCGTTTGTGCCCAACACTATCATAGTGGTGCACACACTCGCGCCTAAACTGTTTCGACTTTCTCCAAAATTGATATTCCCTGATGGATGTGGCTGAACCACGGTGTAAGATATCTTACACCGTGCGCTGAACTCAAGGCCTTGCGAATTTGAAGCGTTATTTTGGTTTTCGGAAGTTCTTTATATGAATCCTTAACATTTTCAAACTATTCTTAAAAATACATTCAAATTTTGTGTTTATTTCCCCCCCTCAAATAGAACAAAGAACACTTATAAAAATCGCCCAGGTCCCACTTCGTCAAACAGAATTTTTGAAAATTGCAAAAGTTAATTTATTTTGGCGTTTTCCTATAAGTATATTTAAGATTCTTTTTCTAAATTAAATATATTATTTAAAGATATATCTTTAAAAAGGGCCGTGTACAATTTTTCAAAAATATTAGTAGTTTTCGCGTAATTTTGCACGTATTGGTAACAAATTTCAAATGTCTGTATTATGTTTATAAAGATTGTGCAAGTCACATTTTCGATTAACTACCAGTCAGTGGCGTAGCTAGGGGGGGGGGGGTGCGCCCCGGGTGACACCATTTTAAAATTTTATAGTTTTAATGATTTATTCAAAAATTATATATACATATTAATTTAATGGTTACACAATTAAATCATATACACTAAGAAAGCAAAGAAAAATAATGTAAAGTAAAACGCGAAACTGTAAGCAGTGTGCCCCAATTCTTCAATGGTCCAAGAGTCGATTTCGGCGAATACTTTATCTTATCGTTAATCTTGATTAAAAATAATTACTGCTACCCCCTACCCCTCGTAATATTGCACAACTTAATTTTAAAAAATCTCCCCTATTTCAAGTGCTACGTAATTTCATGATGTTCCCTAATTCTCTGAAAGTGATTTTCCAATTACCCATATTTTTTGTCTAAAAATCTATTTAAACATTTTTTAAGGGAGTAAAACCGTATATTCATAGGCAGTGTATTTCAATTAGCAAAACAAAAATAATACTTACCTCTGACTACAATTTAAAGGAAGACATTGGCCGTCCTTGGGAAGTTTGGTGCCATCGTAGAGGTAGCATGACAGAGGTACCATGCAGAGGCGCCAGCTTGAAAATATTGGAATGGGGCCCTTGTGGTATGTCACCAATCCTATCTTACTTCTTAGGGTTTGGTTTTCTGTTTCAAAAGCAGAGCCCTTGCTATCAGCATCTTCACAATATAGTTGTGTTTTTTCCACCTCCAATTATCGTTTTAGCCTTTCAACTAAAACATTATCCATTTTAGAATTTACGGCACTCGGCTCCCAAATTCGCTAAGTACTACACGCTCCCGCGCTCTTTCTATTTTTGGTTTACATAACGTTTTTTCTGAGGCACAAACGAAACACAAAAAACTTTCACACACTGCGTGATGAGTCGCGCGATTCGCGGCACAACCTACAGCGAATCGTAAGATCAGGTGCGGACCAGGAGGCAATGCCCTAACGATTTTTCGGAGGGAGACGCCTGGCCTCCCGCCTTGATCCACCCCTCTCAAAAACAACCGTGAAAAACCCCTAATCTATCCGATTTATCCTCAAAGCTCCCACTGTTTTCCAAATATTTCATTTACAATGCCGTGTTTATAAATTCATTATAATCCAGTTTTCTTTTTTTTTGGGGGGAGCCACTCCCAATTTTTGTGGGGGAAGTCAAGGGGTCTGGGCACCCATAGATTTGACGCATATACTTCGAGGTAAGCCACAGGAAAAGTTAATCTTTAATTTCCAGGTCTTGTGAAACCAAATTGGTTTAAAAATTGTTTTGAAATGCTTCATTTAAACTTTCCAATTCTTCAATCTCTCTTGAAAAGAGTATTCGAAAGTATGATGCAAAGAGGGGTAAGCTTTCGCACATCTCAACTGCAGCCAACTCTCACGGAATACATTACGCCTTTAAGAAGTAATTTTAAGTGGTCAGATTGCTATTATTTCCTAATGGTAAGATTAAGATACGCATTTAGGGAAATCATTTTCACTATGGATTTTTACGGAATTTGTTTCTCATATGGAACATATTACGCCATTTTTTTAAACGTTTCACTCAATGAATTATTTGCCGTAGTATATCTTTCTTTCGTATGAAGCCGTACTTGCAGGCAGGCGAATGATGTACTGATCTCGTGCGAATTAGGGGACATCTTGTTCATCTTTATAAGTACTGTGTTATTGGCAGCAATTTAATATGGCACATTTCGCGACACAATGTGGCCTGAAAGCAGTAACAAGTAGGGGGTGGATTTTGATGACCTAAAACATTGCCAGAAATTATCATTACAATGCCCTAAAAGCAAAGAAAAAACGACGTACATTTTTTTTATCAAAATCAGTTTAGATAAACAACTCAAGCTATTCGGAATGTTACCGATGTAATCGAAGTTTCTTGCTTTCGTTCAAGTGAACTCAGCGCACAAACTTTTGGTTTGGACTGTTCTTTACAAGGAAATCTGTCTTTATTTATCGTGAAATCTGCCGAACCGACAATGGCGTTGATAGACGTCACAGGAACCTTAGAGTACATAGTACTTAGGACGGCTGACATTACAATATATGAGCAAAGAAATTGAATAGGCTTCTCGGGAATTCTGTGGTGAACATTTGTTTGCATCTCGTAAATATTATTTGAAGCAAGTACCATTAAAATGATATTAAAATCGATGCAATCAGCGAAAAATGCTTTAAAAATCATAGAAAAGGTTTTAAAAAATGACATTAGTTGAAACCTACGAAAAAAAACCGAACTCGTATAAAATTGGTCATTTCCATAAGTCATAATATAAAAATAATATCTACGCTAAAAGGCATTGTTCTAAAGTGAAAGGAAAATAGACATTTCATTAAAATCCGCTCCCTACTTGGATGTATTCAAAGCTGCCTCAGACGTAAATCAGTTGTAACGGTGTCATCCAATCCGAGGATTGAACGCCGCCTTAGTGACGTGTAAGCTCCCGATTGGATGGCACCTGACACCTCGGCTACATTGTGTTGCGAAACGTTAGGACTTATCAAATTGATGCCAATAAAATAATTGTTTTAAGGCAATACTACTTGTTTTGAGTGTCATTAATATTAAAGAATACTGTCATATAAATATCTACTCTGGTTTCGTTTTCCATTAAGAGGACCATGTCTTTGTATCACAAATTGTCGTCTGGCACACTCAGAGGAATGTCACATAAGAAACTGGCAGTGCAACTCGCGGGAGCACCAATGGTGAAGTTCGAGGAACTATCGGGGAGTCTCATTCGACTAATAGCCGAAACTGTAATTTTTTCTGAGGGCACATAGAGTTGACTGTGGATTGTCACAAATATTTTGATCCCAGCGGGATCCAACTCCGCAGGCCCAGCCATGCTCTATCGACTGAAATACAGAATGAAGACATTGCATTTCGTCGTTGATGTAACAACCTCCTATGTATCGGAATTGGCGATTTTTATGTTGGTATCAATGATTCAGAATTTGCTTGTTCTGTTCTTTGATAAGAAAATTTGCAACGAAAACTAGAAATTCCGATCTTAAAAAATAAAATAAAAAACTTACTATGTGATCTTTACAATTTATTGGTAATAGAATATCTCGTGTGCGGTAAAAGCCATATGGGAGATTTTCGTAAGGTGCTTTCAGAAAAATATTACAATAAATAAATATTTAATATATAATATAGAAAGTGTAGAACGCCAAAACTTATTCAACTGTACATTATTAACATCAAAAAGTGTTTTTCCTTCCTCCTGTAAAATTTTATTTTCACATAGGTGGTTGTCTGTCATCAACGACGACGTGTTTGGATAACAGTCACCTGCTAGGATCCCTAGAATCAAATGCTTGCACTTCATGACAATGCATTTTCAGTATGATGATGCATCAGCATTGTTACACTGTCTTAGTAACAATAATTGTTAAAGACAAACCCCGTCGAGATTCAACCATTAACTGACAAATGAGAGTTATTTTATTTCACACAGCTTCACTCTTCTTGCCAGTGGTACAGCACATTGAACTCCATGTGAAAATCGTAATTCTTTGTTGTTCGAGTTTCAACTAGGAATACAAGTGTTTTATCTTTTGCATTTGAACGCCAAAATAGATTCTCTTTGGCCTGAAGAAAACAGCAGTTTAAACTTATATGATAAGAACGAATATTGAAATGAGCACATTATTATGGTCGGTAATATGTCGATGGTATTCGGTCTGAAAACTTGAAGATAACTAGAAATTTCGGCAGCAGCAAATCAAACGTTTTAGTAAAAAAGATTCTCAGAGTGACGGCGTCAATTCTCCAATTAAATATGAGATTGAAGTGATGCGAAAAGAAAATCCGTTGGATAAATATTTAGGATGTTAGAAGTGATTTCGGAAAATTTGCAAGGAAGCTAGAAGGTAGCACAGATTGTTTAAACGCAATAAGTAGCAACTTTCGATTAGTATTTAATGTATGCAACTTTGGTTATAAGCAGTTTGATAAATTTGTTTCCTCTTACAAAACTTCCTCTAACTTACAAGTATTTAGGTTATATCACGCTTCAAATATCTTTATTGAAACAAAAAATCGCAATCAGATGAGCCTTAAGAGAAAACTTTTCAAACTCACAAAAATACTTCATGAAATTTCGAAATTATGATCTGAATTATTTCCGCAAAACTCTGCGGATATGTAATGCATTTTTAAAAGAAAATTAATGTAACTATGAAACTGAATAAAATAATAAAATCACTTAATTCCATCAAAATGCGAACTGGTAATCCAAATTATTGTTGCAAAACTTGGGCACAACTGTAATTATTCATCTGTTAAGCTAAAAAAATTACATAGAAATTCCTAAATGATCTTAACTACTTCTGCAAAAACTTTGATCCTATTAATATTGAAATTAATGAATACTAACACTGTTTTCAAAAATATTTTGTCTGTTCGTTTTTCGCAGGTGCTGGTACTGAAAATATAAAATCTTTCGCCGAAAACTTTGCAACCTCTAACACTATAACTAACTGACTAAATGAACACTGACGCAGATTTCGTATTTTTATCTGAAGTTTTTTCGTCGACAGGAAGTTTCTTCTTCTGCTACGCAAAATCGAATCGCCTTCTCCAAATGTAGCATTCCATTATGCTCACGAGTCAACGGTGAAACGGTTGTCCATATGAATCCATGTTTCCCGCTCCAAAATGTGCACCCCCAAACCTCGAGGGCGGCGGCGGGGACCTCCTGCGATAACGTGATCAAGTTTAATCAAAATGATGAATAATAAAACGCTGCCTCCCATGCAAACGTTTTTGAATTTCGCAAATACATAGGAACGGAATCTTAGCGAAAAATCTTACGCTTATTTCAACATGCGAATGATCCAGGATATCTATGCGAATGCTGTTTTGAGTACAGATTTTTTCAGATTCATGTAACTAATAACACGCTTTCGATAATGTCATTTGAATCATTATACTACGGTATTACTTCTCTGAAGACGAATATCAACTTAAAAATAAAATTCCTATCCCGAATACTTCGGTACGCACTTAGCAATTTCATGAAGGAACAAATTATCACATAGTAATAAGCAAACGAATAATCGCTTCTTGTAAAATCGATACTTTTTCGTACATATAACGGTATTTTTAAATTACGCATTTTCTGAAAGTCGGTTAAACTAGTCTCGAATTGCAATGCATTTCGAAATGAAAATTGCCTCAAGCAAATATTTCATTGACACGGTATTCAACTAAGCTCATTAGCTATCGAAAACTGTTTTCGTGCGTGACGCAATAATGCAATTTCGTAATCAGTTTTCGCGCGCTTTTGTTAACGACATTAAACATACGATTCCAATGCACATTCACATTTTGATTCATCCTAAAAATATTATTATTAATTTCAAATATTTATCTTACCTTCGATACATGCTGTTTGAAAACTGTGGGCCAGAATCATCACTACTATCAAAAGAACTAGGCCCCATCCACATATTGTCACGAGGGCATCCTCTTCCGAAACTACTACGATCATATTTGTCGTGAATATCTGATGTTGACAATCTGTCGCCTCTGCTATACAAAGGTGGTCCACGAGAACGAGGATAATAATCGTAATCTTCCCTCCCAAACGATGGCATTCCCGGCCGTCTTTCGTACGTCGGGCCTTGACGCATATATGGAGTCGTTCTTGCTCCTCGCATGGAACCACGCATCCTCATCGGGCGATAACCACCATCCCCAAAACCTCTACCACCCTTCTTTCCAGTCGACTGTTCGACACTGATTCGTACACCCATAAATTCGGTATTATTCAATGCTTCAATTGCACGTGCCGCCATTTCTTCCGTTTTCATGTGCACGAAGCCATACCTATACAGCACGTCACATTCCACCACAATGCCGTAACGCTCAAATAATTTTCTTAGATCTTCCGACTGTGCATCTTCTGGTAATCTTCCGACAAAAATTTTTGTCCTCGGTGGGTTCCCGGACGTACGCATTTCACCCGCCATAGTTACCTCACGGAGTGAACGTCACTGTCTACACTGCTTGAACAGAATCCGTGCTTTCAATTAGGTCCAGAATTCCAACTGATTCCGACGCTTCTTCTTCAGATGAGCTACTCTCTCCTGATTGGCTTAAGTAATCAATATAAAATTCTTTTGTCTGTAAGTAAAATAAGAATTATTTGGCATTTTTAACAAGGGAAATGGGAGATTATACTAGAATATTGTGCTGTACAATCATTGCAAAGATAAATGAATCTTTTTATGCTTTTATAATTTACGTATTAAGAATATACACTAAACTTTGAAATAATTATCACATCATACCAACTCTACGTATCCAAATGTATACTCATTTACATGACAGATAAGTCAACGAATAAATTGTTTTTACCGAGTATAACTTTATAATTTTGTATTGTTTTTACTTCAAATTAGGTATGTATTGTCTGTATTCGTATAAAATTCAGAAGAGTAAAAGATGAATCTGATACTTGGGGCGGGAAATTACATTTTCTGTTAAAATGAATTTATTTATATATCATCCACGTCTTAAGTTTTCATCATTTTGAAATCGTAATATCTTTTCGTAATTGAAATAAAACTATTAACTTGTGATTTCTAATTCTTCATGCCCCATTATTCATAGTATTTCCGTTTCATGCTTCTAACTCCTACACATTATCTGGTTCTCAAGAAAACATAAAAATATTAACTTTCTTTTGCTCGCTTGTCATATAGTAAAATCTAAAAGCATTTTCAATGTTTGTATTATCTTGTTGATACAAAAAGATCAATTGAAACAAGATTTCCATACTGCATATTCAAAAATACTTCTCAACGACAGTCTTTACAAAATCATGAATAAATGAATAGAAAAGGAGAGAGTACGGAATATTAGTCACCATCCAAAAATTTTCTATAAAATTGTATGCTAAGAAAGTAACTATTTTATACACACAAATTTACATTTATGGAAAAGCCATATTGTTCTCTAGATCCTAATTCTAGAAGATCTACATTTTATAAAATGTTCAGAAAAGCATATTTTCAAATTAGAATCAATGAATAATTAGGCAGAAAATTAACATTTTAAAACGCATCGTGAAAATAACTTCCATATTGGTCAACACAGTACTTGTGCCGACTTACAGATGACAAGTAGAAATAACTTTCAAATTACAACATCCTTGGAGTCACCGGCGGGTAAATTCATGTCTTTGATTTGTACTCTGTAAGATAATAATGTTAACAAATTTTAAACAAACTATCATTGCTTGTCTATTGAGCGTAGAAAGTTGCATGAAAATATCAATTAAATATTTTTTAATTTTTGATTCATTACAAATTAGGTTTAATTATCGTCAATCGGATTTTCTATTTTTGAGTGGGAGAACCTTTCATTAAGTTATTTTCATGAAGTCCGAAAGTTGTTAACCTTCACGTATTGATGAATGTGTGCTGCAGATTACAAATGTCTGGTTAAATATAACAAAATATCGAAGAAATAGAAATAAAGTAGTGAACTGAAAAGAGTCATATTTAAAAATATTCCGGATAAATCAATCCGTAACGATTAACGTTTTACCGGAAAGGCAGTACAGTAATTGACGTTTCACCACTGTAGATACCTTGACTTACATCAGGGTTGCCAATGGAAAGACATGTCCTCCTTTTTAACATTTTCGTCCTGTCCTCCCTCCTTTTTTAAATTTACATGGAATGCCCTCCCTTTTGTTCTGTTGAATTAAAAATATACTGACATAATTTTAAAGTAATGTAATTAATTAAAGGGACGTCATGTCTTGAATATCTACATTTTTACTCAAATAATGGCCTGCATAATAGATCATTAGGCTGATCGTAAGAGAGAGTGTACTATGCTTATTGTGATATAAAATTTATTTATGCTTATTGTTTGGTGGATAACGAATGTGAGTGTGGACGCGAATTTATCCAGTCGGAAGCGTTCATTTTTAATGTTACAAAGTCTAATATGATTTTCAGACTATTAATGGTTTGGAATTGTTGAGTGCATTATCTATACATTGTGAACTATAAAAATGTATAACTCCTTCTCTTCATTCAAATGTCCTCTTTTATTTTTGGTAAAAAGCCCTCTGCTGGGAAAAAAATTCTGGTAACCCTGCTTATATCAAAACACATACTTTTTAGAATTCTTCCAGAATAATCTAAAAAGATCCCGATTTTAACTAACACTTATCGATCCTTTTTGTTAAGAGGAATCGAATGTGCTATTGATCAACTCTGTCGTTTTTGTGAGAATTCTTTTAAAATGTTCTGGAAGGATAAAAAATATCGTTTCTTTCATTTATTTTCCTCAAAAAACATGTGACGTATGGGGAGAAATACGATATATGCACGATTTCTTCGGCTTCAGAATCTTTCCCAACCCTTTTTCTATTCATAGTTGATGTACAAATAAAAAAGCGAGGATAGCAACATTTGAAAACTAGAAATTTTCGCTCACGAGTTACAGAAATCTGATTAGCATCAGTAATTGAACTACAGATTTGATTTCATATTGCTAACAAAGTAGCAACCAACCCGCACCCCCGGCTCTGTTCCACAACCAACAAATGGGGAGGTCAACATAACGTGAACATAGTAAAGCTACATTTGTCTAGAACATACTCTTTTTAATCTAGGAGAGAAACAAAGGGATTGCTCAATGGGTCAAGGAAACTGAACGAAAAACCTGATCGAAAAGGGGGTCATTGACTCAGAGACTGAAACATGGTGGAAATACATTGAAGTTGAAGAACATTGTTTTTACAGGCATATTTAGTCTTCTAAAAAATATACAGCCCTAATGTAAACAAATTCATTAAATATCACTGTTAAAATAACTATTATTTTCTTTTTTATGGTCAGTATGGCCTCTTTTGCTGTCGGCTCTGCCCATTGGTCAGTGTACTCGCTTTCCATGACGTGACCCCGGGTTCGATTTTTTTTTCATTTATTTAGTCAAAAACTGTATGTGACGTATGGGGGAGAAAATCATCTGCGCACGCTTTCTTGAGTTTCAGAATCCCTTCCCAACAATTTAACTATTAATAGTTGAAAAATTAATAATAATAATAATAATAATAATAATAATAATAATAATAATAATAATAATAATAATAATAATAATGACAACAAATTTAAAAAAGCGAGAGATTAACATTTCAAAAACTAGATATTTTCGTTGCCAAATTATAGAAAACTTATTTTTAACGGTAAAGAAACGAAACAGACTTGATTTTTCTGTATTGTTAACAAACAGAAACTCACCCTAAGCTCTACTACCACTACAAGCAAAGGAAAGTTCAACAAAACGTGCGCATATTGAAGCTACATTTACGTCCAGAAGCAAATCAAGGGGCCATCTCAGCATTTGCTCAATGGATCAGGGAAACTGGACAAAAACCTGATCGAAATTCCCGGTCGGGCACGATTATAGTGTGAATTTTCCTTGCAATGTCCTAGTATATGTTGCTGTGTGATCAGAAAACTTCTCAGGATGAAAAGTCCAGACTATGGCGTAGGGATGCCTACGTGCTAACCACACGTACATCGAATTGGAATGTATAATGCCATCTGGCAACTGATATATGATGCGTATAATTTCTACGACGTGTTTTGCAATTATCAATATCTCTATTACAAGAAAATATGTTTCCACCCTTAAATCAGTTTTATCAAAAACTACAGATTCGTACATAAAGGCAAGACAATAGTACGATTCTAAGCTCAGCGAAGAGAGGCTTGCAGAAATCACGACTCCTTTCACAATTTTGAACATATTCATGACCATCCTAGCATAAGTGCATCTAGCATTTGTATGGTTTTCTACTTACTCAGTGGGACGTACAATTCGGTGTTCTCAGATTTTCTCCTTAATTTTGTTCCTAGTACCTACCCACATACAGACATCCCGTTTGCTACGTATACCCACAGACATCCTCTCTGTCTGTGCGTATACCTTTCTAGCATACCAGTATATTTAAACAAATAAAGTAATTTATAAAATTGTTAGTTAAATTTATTATATATCTTAAAAAATAAGTACAAAGAACTTGGAGGATTGTTTGATAAGCCACGGGAAATTGAGATCTTGTTGGAATATAATCATCAGTCAGACACTTCCCAAGAATATTATGCTGTATCTCAGGCGGGAATGTATATCAGTGTTCCCAAATTAGTGATTTTTCCCCTAAATGTTGGATTTTCTAGTCTTTAATGTGGCGGGATGGGGCGAGACGCGGAATGGGGAGAGACGGAGCGGAACGAGGCAAGATGGCGGGCGGAAGTTGGAGATGGTGGTGGGATTGTAAATAAAATTATTTCAATTTACATTAGACCCCTAGATAGAACTCTTTTTCCCATGGTGGAAATAACACCATAATTTCCACCATGCTTTTTCCTATATCTAAGAGATGATTATGAAATACAAATAACCGGGCAAAGCCTAGTTACTTCAGCTCGGGTTATAAAAACATGAGACTGATTTTTCAAGTAGTTTTAAGTTGCAGCTCTGAATCTATATAAATAAACAACGAATCGCCGAAATGTACTATGTAAGCGCAAAATTTTCGAAAGACTGCACCTAATTGGATAATTTTTTTGGTGTGTGTGTTCGTTATTGCCAGGACAAGGTTTGTATAAAAGAAAATTTTTAAGAATCTCATATGAAAAGTGAGATCATACTGACGATGTGAAGGTGTCGCCACTGGAAGCCAACGCGCCAATTCCCTAAACGAACGTATGTCGTTCCTTTACATATCTTTAAGTTCAGGAGAATTATTTGCATTCATCTTTCTCAAACTACGGTATACGAATATTGTTTATATAGATATATCGCAAGATTCATGAGATTTTAAGGTGACCGATAAAATGAACATCCCATGAAAGCCGCCTCGATTTTTAACTTTTGGTCTTGGCAGCAATAACACTCATAACATTTGTAGGTATGTTAATAGCTATTATTTTCCGCATTTGTATTGAATTAATCTTTACCCAACTTTACAAGACTTTGTAACAATTCCAAAGAAGGACCTATAAAAATTTCGTATCTAACTTTTTCGTATCGATGTCCGTTATATGTAGTTTAATTCAATCTTATTAGTACAGATTTAACAAGTAACAAATTCGATCGAAATCCTTTACGTTGTGCTCCGGGAGAAACTTTTTCACACGATGGATATAAATACAAACCATCTTTATGCAATGTTTGCCGACCAAGCTCAATGAGACATGCAGAAAGTCGACACCACTACTCTCAAGAACAAAAGTCAATCTACCCGACGCTTAAAAAATGTTAAAATTTACATTACAAACAACGGTCTAAGATTTTTCATTTACATTATTTCCAATTCATTACATTTATCTCTTAGTTTTAAATAACAAATTTCATTGATTGGTGATTCCGGACGCGTCAATTCCGCAAGTGTAGTGCAGGTTTTTTTTTATCGCGGAAGGTGGCGGTTATGTTCTCCCGCTGGATGGCGAGATCCAGCGCCGACTTACTTCAACTTGTGGGGATTTTCTCCAACCATCTCCCACCAACGCGGCACCGCCCTAGCTGGGACAAACTTTTAAGTTCCTGACTGGTCTCCCGAAAAGTGTGGTGTGCTGCATGTAAGAGGAGAGGATACAAGGAATAGGAAGGAAAGATAGCGTGGGGATCGTGGACAGTTTGTTACGGTACTGCCCAGGCATTTGTCTGGTGTTGATCAGAGAAACCACCGATCAGAACAGCCCGCCGCTAGAATTCTTCTCCAGGCAGCGAGTGAATTCGACCCGGCTATCTCTGTGTTGCGTTATATATTTGGGTTTTCGTAACGTGGCGGATGACATTACGTAATTTTTACACCTCCTGTCTTATAAAATGAATCTTTATAACAGTGATAAGCACATGTTTGAGGCCACGAGCACCGTTGAGAAGGACGTTCGCGAATTAATTAAAAAGATTCATTTTATAAGGCGGGAGATGTAAAAATTACGCAATGTCATCCGCCACGTTACGAAAACCCAAGTTATAGCTTGTGTCGAAAATTCTAACACCGTCGGGATTCGGACCCTAGAACTCCCCATTCGGACGTATTGTAGCTTTGGAATTTTCGAAAATAGACTGTTCGCCGAAAATTGAATCTGCAACATTTTTACGGCTCATTTGCTCTAACCGAGGAAAACAATTGGAGCATTTTTTTAAACATATTTTAAAATAAATTACTTTCGTCCCAAGCAAAATTTACAAGAAAACTGTTTAAAGAAATGGACATAACATCATTTAAAGATTAATTTTTATAACATATTTCATAATGGGAAAACAATCCTCTAACAACAACATTGAATTTTTGCAATTTTCGAAATTATAGTTCGCCGAAAATGGGACATACGTCGATTTTTTAAAGCATCTTCTGCTGTATCCATGGAAAAGAAATTGGAGTCGTTTTTGAGAAAATAATTCTTTAAAAACTGCCAGATTTACACAAAAGTATGCGGAAACTATTCATCTTTTCAAAAATTTGTACATCACCTTATTTAAAGATGTGGCTTAGTTAGCAACTCAAAACTCAGTTTCATTAATAATAATATTTATTGAGTCACATATACAATTTCAATTGTGTATGATGAGTCAGATATGATGTATGCAGGTGCACAAGTTTTCCTGGGCTCCAGATTTTAGTTTTCTCTTACTTTTACTATTATGAGTAAAGGTAAAGCAGTATTTTAATGTAAGTATATAAAGAATATTCACCTCTATGTGAAAGAATTGGAAGCGACATTCAGTTTTGATTTTGAAATACACTGCTAACAATTTTTAACCCTTCACTCCTCTCATGCATACTAAAAGGGAGCTCAAGAAGACTTGGGCAGAGTGAAGTTACAGTTACTGTCCAGAAATCAAAGCAAGGGGGCCACCTCAGCATTTGCTCAAAGGATCAAGGGAAACGACAAAAAACCCTGATCAAGTTGGTGTCACTGATCTTACAATACTTGTTACTGATCATTAAATAAAATCCCACCTGAAGTGGTTTAACAGTCAATAAGGAGAGCATGTGTAACAAGACGTTGTCAGCGTAATTATGGCTCATCTGTGTAAGTCTGTTTACAGACAGAACACAAAATCAATTTTATTTCTGAGCATTTCAGAGGAACAAATGCACGATTTTTTTTTTTTTTTTTGTAAAACGTTTATTTATTTATTTATTTAGTCAAAAACGTATGTGACGTATGGGGGAGAAAATCATCTGCGCACGCTTTCTTGAGTTTCAGAATCCCTTCCCAACAATTTAACTATTAATAGTTGAAAGATGAAAAATAATAATAATAATAATAAAAATAATAATAATAATAATAACAATAACAACAACAAATTTAAAAAAGCGAGGGATTCATATTTCAAAAACTAGATATTTTCGTTGCCAAATTATAGAAAACTTTTTTTTAACGGTAAAGGAACAAACAGATTTAATTTTACTGTATTGTTAACAAAATAGAAACACCCTAAGCTCTACTACCACTACAAGCAAAAGGAAAGTTCAACAAAATGTGCGCATAGTGAAGCTACATTTACGTCCAGAAGCAAATCAAGGGGCCATCTCAGCATTTGCTCAATAGATCAGGGAAACTGGACAAAAACCCGATCGAGATGGGGGTCATTGACCCGGAAGTACATTATTTGTTACAGGCATATTGAGTCTTTTTTAAAATAATACAATGCAAATGTCATTATACTATATCTTGGTTTTGTTAAAGTAAACATTATTTTTCTTTTTGACGATCAGTATAATATCTAATTGTATAGAAACAGTTTTGCAGCAGAAACGATTTTACTTTTAACTTAAATTTGTGTACCAATTTTAATTGTTTAATTTCATCTGGCAATGCGTTGTAAAGTAACGTACATGTATTGTATGTGGATTTCTTGTAGTGAGCTGTTGATACTGACACTTGATGAACATGATTTCTACATCGAGTGTAACTATAAATATCAGTATTACACGAAAATAAGTTCCCACCGTTAAGTCAGTCAGTTTTCACAAATACTACAGACTCATAAATAAATAGGCAAGGCAATGGTAAGATTCCAAGCTCAACGAAAAGAGGCTTGCACGGATCACATGGATGGGATTTTTTCATTATTCGGATAATTTTCTTTTGCAATCCAAATGTCTGGGAACTAAAGGTTGAGCTTCCCCAGAATATTATGCCATATCTCAGGCGGGAATGTACATTTGCAAAATACACGCGCAACGAGCTGCATGAAGGCTGACAGAATTAGAAAGAATTCTGAATGCATAACACAACAAGCTTAATTTAGTGTTTAATTCTGTTATATGTACTTTAAAGTACGTTACTTTAAAGTTCCACATTATAGGCCTACTTCATAAGGGATTCAAGCACAACATTAAAAATAAAATCATTATTTTGTTTCTCCATTGCATTGAGGAAGAGAACGGAGACACTTCAGTAATTAAAGTTACATTGTTATTGCAAACATTACCTTCAGAATTATAGTGATAGTGTGCAAGTTGACAGGAGTTCAAATCAAACAAAGAATTTGGAAAAGAAATCTTTCCCAAAAGCATTTTTTTAGATTTGTTCACTCTGTAACTGCACTAGTTTTTGTTTGAAGAGGCAATTGATCAATTCATGCTTTGTTTTGGTACCAATTGGGAGAAACTGTCTACAAGGAAACAAAGGGTCTATCTAACAACAATTTTAATTTTAACACATCACCATGGCAGGTTTTGCGAGAGGAGAATGTGAGTTGGGGGTGAATTTTAGTGTCTACATGTAAAGAACCATCTCAGCATTAAGGTACTCTAAAATTTCAATGAAATCTCAAGTTTAAGGTTACAAAGAAGACCAAAATAATGAATTCAATGACTTGCACGCATTTTGAACAAGTTAAAAACTATCCTTAATTTTTGGAAGTTAACATTGCCCCCAAACTGTAAAATCAATGCACCCATTCCCCCCCCCCTCCTAACTTATACAATTTATCCAAGTTCCCAACTTTCTCAGATAAAGTATTACAAAGATTAGAGGAGCTAAGGCTGAAGGATCGTACCTGCCTCATGCCTGAAGGTCGTGGGATCCAATCCCACCCTGAGTATGGATGTTTCTGCGTGTCCACATAGGAGAATGCGAGTTCTGCTACTGTTACAGTTACTCCTAAAGTTACAAAACCAATGTTACGTACAGTGGTCATTCTATGACCTTAGTAGCTAAAAAGCAATCTTAAAAAATGTAGATGATTAGAGCATCAATTGCAACTAGCTCGTTCGATAGTATAAGATTGACATGAAATTGAATGGAAGTGCTATGTTGTGCTTTCTATAAGTGAATATTGGGTGGAAGCACACACTATTCTATTGAAGTAGTAGTTTTCTTTAATAAATGACCTGTTTGTCAACATATACTCTCGGGCAGTGACAGCATTTCCAGTTTAATGAATTAGGTTGGCAATGATCATGACCGACTTGCTCATTCATTCCACAGCTAAAGCGTAATGTTTTCAGGAACATCAGTGAAATGTACACATCAAGATGTACGATGACAAACTGAATTGCTGATAGCATAACAGCATGTACTGAATTTTGATAAAAACCAAATTAATAAAACAGATGAATGATGACTACAGACAATTTTCTCTAAAAGTGTTACCACACAAAATTGAAATCCCACACACTAATTGTCACTCATTTAATCCAGTTTACAGTTGTTATTTGTCAAGTTCAACAAATTGTGGCTCAATTATGTCTATAAAGATGAAACATAGGCTGTCTGTTAATAAGTTCTTTCTTAATAAAAGTTCCAATAATTACTTTGAGTACTTACAATAAGTTAATATTGTCAAACACACTTGTTTTATTTTAATATAAGTAGTTTTCATTTTTATTTATTTATATTAATTTTTTAATATTTATTTTATTTATATTAATTCTTAAATTTACTTTAGTTGACATATTGTTTAAGGCCTGATGATGGAGACACAACTTGACCTCTGAAACGTTGCCATGCTGTTCCTCGTTTCAAGATATCATTGTAATGTAAAAATCTTTTTTTTTAATAAACGGATTTGTGACAGTCTATAAAAAGTAATTATTGGAACTTTTGTTAAGAAAAATCAATTACATCTACTCACACAATAAAAAATCCACAACAAAAAATTATTGTTATTACAGTAAAACTCTTATAATACAAAAATATTTTCAGAGGAAATCTTGATCATTCATCTTATTATTTAAGTGGCCACAACACACCAATAAAACAACAAAGACATTAATTTGAAATTTATTTCGTTTACTTAACATCTTTCATGAATACATGAAGTTTTTCTTCATTCCATCACCCGATATTTCAACTGTCTTTTTCTCTTTTCATTACTGTTGTCCGATCAAAATAAGAATAGAGTTGACGCTTGTACATCAGACAAGAACACACACAAATACTAACTACATACGATCATCTAGACAACACTGTAACAGCTATCTTAACAAATTGTTAGGTTATCTCAGCAGTACTATTTGTTGTTTCCTTAAGGATTTATTTTTGAAGATATGCTTGAATATCAGAAGTCTTATTTGAATAATAAGCTGTATGGGAGGTGTCTTCAGGACTGACTGACTGTTTAAGATTATCTTCATTCATATTTCCACAAAAAACTTATGAACAAGTGTCTCTGTAATGAAACTCCTTTTACTTTGAGCAACAGTCCTATCTCTGAAGACGTTGATGCTATATTCACCATCATTCAGTCTAATAACAGAAATCAACTTTTACTGTATAAGTTGCTATTATGCAGAAGGATGAAGACCCTGAAAACAAAACAAACAAAAATTACACATATTCCTCAACAAATACAAATTGTACAATGAAACAAAAATGTTGCAAATTCTATTCAAATTTCAAAATTTTCACAACACAAAACAATGAAAATCTGTTTTCAATTCAAGAGATTTAGAATTTCAAATTAGTCAACCAATTATTAAAAATTGAAACACGTATACTAAAAGAAATTATAAAACAAACATGAGACACCTAAAATTGTAATAGAGTTTTAACAGAATACAATACATCAATAACAGGATCTTTAATGATTTGTTACTAAATTGCAAACTTGGTTTGACAAGGTTTTAAAGGCAAAAACCAATGCTCCAAGAAAACAGTTTGAAATTTCTTTATTCAATGGATTTTTTATTTATTCATTTGTTTACAGGAAGGTCACACATTAAATAGAAAATCACGATATTATTAATGAATCGGATAATGGTATAACTATTCACATAAATCAATTGGCTGTAGTTTCGTAATAAATTCTGGTGTACACTTTTTTAAAACATGAAGAATTTTGGTCAAAATCAATATCGCAATTGTTAGCTGTTCTACGTAAATGAGTGTGGTCTGCACTATTTTACACTATTGTACAATCTTAAAATGAAAATAAATGTGTATAATTAAAATTTCAAAGTTTATTTTAAATTTCCTGTTTTCCACACTAAATATGATAGTTGTAAAAATAAATAATGAGCACGAGAAGTTATTAAGGGTCCATTTGGACACAAGGACCTAAGAGGGAGTAAATTTGAGGATCACAGCCAGGTTAAGACCCTGAGTAATATGCTTTCAAAAATTGCATATAATTTTTTTTTCTTAATAATTTCAATCAAAGGGCCTCGCTCGTGGCACATAGCAAAGTCGCTAGCCTTTCACCACTGAGGTCCGGGTTCGGTTCCCGTCGAATCTCATGTGAAATTTGTTCCAACAAAACAAGTTTGGCCGCTTCACAAGGGCTAGTCCAACCCCTGTGAAGTGTCCTAAACCCTACCCCTTTCCTAATTCCTTCCCAATTCTGATCACTGGGTAGTGATGCAGGGGCACGTGAAGTAAGAGGCGCATACGCGGAGATGCTACCTGGCGGTCCTCTAACTGTCTAGACGAGACGGGACATATAAAAATACAGCATCCTCTGGAATAGAGGTATAGATAATGGAGGATTACTCCGCGCTCAACGCTCGATCAGGGGCGAAGAGACGCGTTGCGTCGATGAGTTAAATTAAGGGCACAACGAATTAAAAAAAAAAAAAAGCCAACTCATAATTTTAAATCAAATGATTACTTATTTAAATAATTAATAATAGGGCCTATTATTAATTTTCAAAACAATTAAAAATTGCCTTCGTTTCATGCAAAATTACACAACGATTCCTCACATTTTCGAAGAACTGACCTCCATTAAACATCTGGTTTTGATTAACAGATTTGATAAAGAAAAAAAACTATTGTCAATAATGAGTTGCAGAAAGATTCCAAAGAAGAAGGGGGGGAAAAAAAGGAGTTCAGGCTTGACTTATCTCATAGCTCATTATGTAAAGTACCTCCAAAAATCAAATTATCCATTTCAAACTTGCTGGGCCTCAAGTTCGTTCATATCTATCAAGGGAGAAAATCAGCTGACTGATCTGTAAGAAACCTATCAAAATATTTTATCAATGTTTTAGCAAGAGTTTCAGAACATATCAGGTTTTGTAGTCATATTCCTTGTCACCAACTGTATGTATTGGCATTACAAATGAAAAATAGGTTCTCTCTTTTGGCCATTCAGGTTTTGCCTTAGTTCCATAGAAATACTCTTAAAAATTGATGTTTAAAATTACAAAAAGCAAATGAGCAACTGTAATTAATTGCATAATTTTAAGTCTCATTTAAATTGTCTTACTTTAGTTGTAATGATTATGCTGACAGTAATTAATAAATGAATTGTATAACCTTGTTGTAAAACTTCTATATTAACTTAATATTGTTTCGTTAAATCACTAAAATTATTGTATGTGTTCAGAACAATGATGTTACCGAGTCAATTGGTCAGTTTTGTTTGTTTACTGCAAAATAAAATTATTATTTAAATTGTTTGTAATTGCTCCTCCTTTCTTAACGACCTCATTCTTCTATAAATGAAGATGAAATCTCAGATCATTTCAAATAGTGGAGAAATCAAAATTAGGACAGTAAAAGTCTTCAACACTTCAAGATTAAAATTCACAACACTTTATACTTGCACACAATATCACTACCTGGGGTCTATCAGAATTTACACAATATCGCATTTCCTTTAAAAAATTTTAGTGATTTTTTATTGCTTCAATTAACTCTTTTTTAAAACACCAATATTTAAAATAAATATCATTAATATAATAATTATATTAATATGTTTTAAAATATTGGCATTGTTGATCATCAGAAGAAATATTCTTCCAATGGTATACAAAATCAAAATAGGAATTCATTTTCATTGTTTTCTAACCTCCCCTAATATTAGATGTTAATTTCTTTAAACAAACCCTTAAAACTGTAAATTGAACCCACATTAATAAAAATGGGTTAAATAAAAAAATATAATGGAAACATTATTTCCTCCATATAATAGCCCATTCTCAATTTTCGAGTCCAATTGTATATTTACCACACGGCATCATCTCCAATTTCCTCAGTTCAAAATGCCAAAGTAAATAGTTAATCTGCATTTATTTTTAACAGAAAGTGTTTAATAAAAATACATAAATCACACTAAATGCAGTTTTGTCCCACAATCTCTACCTTTTGATCAATCAATAGCAACTTTACTTCCTGTAATACTTTCCAATTTAAAAAAGGCGGTTTAATTTTAATTTTTTGGCAGAATAGATCCTAATTGTAAAACCATATGCAACAAGTTTTGAAAATAAGTGAAACTTGTTTACTTCAAATGGGCATTACCTTTTTAGACAAGAATCGCAAAATTCTCCCTCCAATTGTCCAGGACATCATAGTCTTTCTGCAACTGCAAAAAATAAATACTAGGTCAGTAGGTCAAGTTTAGATGGTGCAATGCACGCACAATCAAATATTGTACTACGGCGTTAGTAACATTACTTCATATCTTTAAATGCAGCAACACGATTAGATCTTTGCTTTCTCAATACAGAGGCCTAAACAGGATTTCAAATAAATTCTACCTGACTCATTATACTTGCGTTCACAATTCCAGGAATAAAAAACAACCATATCTTCCGTTATCCAGATCGCCTTCGTTATCATCATGGCTCATCGTGGCTGGTCTTGGTTTTAGAGAACTATCAAGTGGTCGTGGCGCATGATGCAAGGAGAACTGAAGTAAGCAGGCCCGGTTCACTTTGAGTTCACTTGCTCTGATGCAGATCTGAACATCTGGAGAAATTGCAAGGTGAAGCGAGGTGACCTTGATGCATCACGCCCATTACAAGGGAGAGAGGCGAAGTGGGAGTAGTTTATATTCGGGAATCGTAGTATTTTATCAATATTACGTAACGTCTGTTCACCTCTGTATAGAGCGCAGCACAATCAACCACCGCGGTATTCGAAAAAATCTTGTTACTTTCAAAGAATTAATCATGGAAGAATTTTGTTCCATGGTGTAACTAAGGATGGATGTGCTAGAACATCACACATTTTCTCGCATTATTTGTAACAAATTCGTAGTACAACAATAATGCTTATACTCGCTTTTATTATGCTTATAATTCTTCAGCAACTTCGTGAAAAATCTCGTCAGCAAAAGTAGCGAGTGAGATTCGAATTAGCAATCGTCGCAAGTACAGAGGATTTAATGCAAATCGGGCTATTTTTGTTAAGCGAACTTTGTTCTACTCAAGAAAACTGGTGGTACTACTATAGCACATGCTTTCTGGCATTATTTTTAACGGCAACGCAATATTATAATACTACATGAAACTGTGCAAAAGAGTTTCCAACCAGTATTTTTTTTCTCCGCGCTATGATTCGGACTCGTTCTCAGAGTCAGCACGCCATTGATTTCACATATCACCAGTCTCACAGCTAAACTCAACCTTCCGGAGCTTAAAAAACGAGTTGCATGTGCAATTTTCAAACATTCAGATATTTTCATTTACATCATTTAAAGATTTACTTTTAAAAGACCAGATTTCATTACTGAGAAAGATCTCGATCATCAATGTTGTTGTTTTGCAATGTGTATTTTTGGCTTTCAATTGTCGAAAATACAGAGCTCTCCGAAAATGGGGCATGCGCCATGTTTACGCGTACTTTGCTCCACCCGAAGAAAAAAAATTAATCTGTTTTTAAGAAATAACTTTTTATAAATTGCCTATACTCAAATAAAAAAAAAATCACGAAAACTATCCAGTTTTTCAAAGGAATATTCATGACCTATTTTAAAGATCTAATTTTTAAGAATAAATCTGTCTCAACTACATTGTACTTTTGCAATGTTAATTTATTGCAATTTTCGAAAATACAGTGTTTGCCGAAAATGGGGATTGCGCAATTTTTCAAGCGTCTAATACTCTATCCGAGAGAAAATTTAAATAAACCGTTTGAAGACGTTTTTGAGAAAATAATTGAATGAAAGTTGCTTACATTTCACGCAAAAGTTGTATGTTTATATGTAATGTGTTTAATGTAATATGTTTAAGAAATTACATAACTTGTTTCAAGATCTTTATTTGAAGATCAAATTTCATTGAGAAAAAAAAATATAAATTCAATATTCCAGCTATGGGAAGACGCTGAAAAGAGTTAAAACTTTTTTGCAGTTTTAAATTAAGAGATTTCAACGAAATCGAGACCTACTGCATTTTTAGTCATTTGCTCTATCCGAGGAAAACGTTTAATCAGAAAATTTGGAACCTTTGAGAAAATTTTGAAACTATTAAAGATTCACGTAAAGTCCCCCAAAAATTAAAATATCAGATTCCAACTCAAGGCATTGAGTTCGATCTGGTCAATAATTTCAAAGTTGGAGGGTTATCAATTTTGGAGAAAATCATCTGAATAGTTTATTGTTCGAATAATTTTGGTCTACTTGACAGCTCGCGGCTGACTGGGGAGAGGGGGGTTCAGTTATCCAATCAGAAGTTTCAAATTCTACTGACGTCCCTGGAGAGTTGCCGATACTTACGAAGAAAAAAAAAAAAGAAATATTATTGCGCGAAGCATCTGTAAATTGAAGAGCGCCATTAATTATTTCTTTGGATGTGCATATTGTATGCGGTTCTATGTCGTCTGCTGTGCGCTCTTATTGCGATTTGTTTCTTTCTACTGCTGCTACTATTGTGCTTTTATGCAAGAACGACATGGCCACGTGTCTGGGGTCGGAGTAAGTGGCAACATCGCTCGGATGCAACAAGATGCAATAAAAATTCTTCTTATATGTTTTAATGACTTGCAATAACACGATAATTTTGGTATATGGCTGCATTTAAAATTCCAACTAAATTGTGACGCAAGCTGGTGCCTGAAACTCTTTGGGCTGAAGTCAGATACTATGTACAATCTCACCCATGTCTTTCCATCGTGATTCGTACGAATATGTCTTTGACAGGAGCGCAGCTATACTTGGGTTTTTGTAACGTGGCGCCTGAGGATATTCAAGGTGGAATATGGCTCGACATTTTGGGCCTTGCTCGGTCCTGCTGCAAGATGTCGCATGATTGTGACCGTATCAAGCAGTGCTGCAGATCAAGCGACTCTAGTAGCACAACCGAGAAAGACGCGAAAAGCCGTACCATGTTCCATCTTGAAGATAATACCCTCAGGCGCCACGTTACAAAAACCCAAGTATAGACTGGTGCAACCGGTGAGTGGCACCGGAGCCCTCGAAGTCAGGTCCCGATGAGGTTATTTATACGCGCATGTTTTCTTGAGCCCCGGAATAAGTACCCCCACTCCTTTGCCAACATTAGTTGAATTAAGAATAAACTAGTGAAAACCCGTCAAAATTTGACGGTGAGATCTGAGATAAATGTAAAATACTGTGACCAGATTAATGTTCACAATACGTTGCATTGTTTGGATCTTCAGGGTATAACGAAGATGTTCTGTGATGTGAGTTCCCAAAATTTTGAACACGTATGGCCCATGGGCAGGTGGCAATGCAATATTGGTGCCAAATTGCACAAAAGAAAGAGCACTTTTATACTGACGGATATTATTTCTAAAGTTTTTTGATGTGTCATCATGTCCTATATACAATTTTTATTTCTTCTGACATATCGCCTGAAGGTAAACTTATTTTCCCATTTAAGCAACACAGAGTAAATCGTTTGCAGAATTTTTCTCACATGCGAAGTGCAAAGCAGAACAAAACTGACATTTCATAGGCAACGACCCAGCAGAAAACGAAATGACCTCACTATCACGACACTTACGCTAACTTTCTCTTTCCCTGCGTCCAGTTAATGTACGTTTGCGTCTTTTGGGACGCGTGGGGAACGATTCGGAATTCGACATAACCTGTGAACAACTTCACTACTTCAGTACAACCGAGCAAAACACACTGTCCAAATGTTCTCTACAAAATTCACCACAAAAGCAAATACATGCAAACTGTCAACGCCACAATGCAATAATTACACTGAAACAAAATGATGAATTGTAAACAAATCGCAACAATCAAAACAAAACATCAAACAGCGCCACCATGAAGTGGCGCTGTCGACTCATATATCGACTCATATATATCGATTTTGAAACAGCCACCCTTTGGAAGAAAACAATTGACTATTGATAAGCGTACTATTAAAGAAATATTTAATTAATTAATTTACACACTAAATGTTGGTGAATCAACACAAACAATCTCTGATAACACATCTAGGGATCACATTCTTTCATTTAAAGGAAAAAATACTACAATCGGTTCAGTAGAAGCTCTAAACGAAGCCATGGCAAAATACCTTATTTTTTTAAATATATAGATAGATGATAGCAACGAGCATTGCATACTAAATATGATAACCAGAAATGTTCGCTACCGTGTAATAGAAACTATTTTGCATTGAAAAACGAACAACAAATCTGATATTAAATTCTTTTTTCAAAATAACCAAACTCCCTACTCCTCTCGCAACTAGCGAAGCGAGGGCTCAAGAAAACGTGCGCGGATAATGTACTCCGACCCCCAATAAAGATGGCAATGGCAATGAGGGGTCCAATTTGGACACACTGTACCGGGGCCCTCGAACACGTAGCTATACTCCAAGTTAAACATAGTGGCACTTCAAGGTCACAAGCTGGATGGAGACACGGTTATTCAATCGGGAGCTTCATTACCACTTAACTTTTTGATATTTGAGCTCCCGATTGGATAACCATGTCCCCCTCTCCTATCGCGCCTTGAAGTGCCACTATAGTTAAATTGGATTATATGCCTCTGTTCGACTTCTTTCAAAATGTCAGACTTGTCTCCAAAGGACACCTCGTCCGTCACGAATTCATCCGTACGCCAAAGTCTCACTTTCTGTACTAGTTACGTAAAAAACTATTTTAGGTGTCAGGGGCCCATAAAACATGCTTTTCTGTCGATTGATTGATTAGTGATTCCAGGCGCGTCAACTGCTAAGGTCATTAGTTCCGTAAGTGTAGTGCATGCTTTTCCGCGGGCGGTGATCTTCCCCCGCTGGTTGATGAGATTCGGCGTCGACCTGCTTGTCGACTATATCGGAGTTTCCTCGATCAAGTACCTCCCCAGCCGGACAAGCTCTAAGCTCCCGATCGGTCTCGCGACGTGTGTAGTAGTATACATAGTGCATGGGTATAGGGCTGGAGCGAAAGTTGCGCCAGGGCGCGGCTTTCAGTCCGGTCGTGCCGCCAGATATCGCATGATCGCGAACGTATCAAGCGATCATCATCTAGCGCGGCACGACCGAGAAGAACGCGAAAAGCCGCGCCACATTCTATTGTGAAGGCACGCCTTGACGCGCCAAGTTATAAAACCCAAAGTATAAGTCTGCGTAAGTAAGGGGCGAGGATAGGACAAGGAAGAGGAAGGAAAGATCGCGCGCGGCCCTTCGCCCCTTTGTTAGGGTACTGCTTCGACATTCGCCTGGTGTTGATCGGAGAAACCACGGAAAACTACCGATCAGAGCATCTCGCCGCTAGATTTCTCCTCCAGACACCGACAGAACTCGACCTTAGCTGACAAACTAATGTGAAAAATCCTGCCACCGTCGGGATTCGAACCTAGAACCTCCTCGTTAGAGGCACTGCAGTGACATTAGTTGATGCTCTGAGCCACCTCTCCCGGTGTATTTTCTGTTGGAAAATCAACTCTTTTTACTGCAACTTCACATAACGTTCTCTTACTATAGTAGATATAAATGTCGGAATTCTGATGCGGTGTTGTTGATGTTATTACATGAAGAAATAAAGGAAGTCATCTCCGCCAACTTAATATATTTATTTAGATAGCCGGCTTTGCCGTCATCATCAGTCTACAAATATAAATAAAATTCCTAGTAAATTCAATATAAGATAAAGCGGGGGAATAATGTAAATAATAGTTACATTTAAAATTATAATCATTAACAAATTAAATTACGAAATATGAAATACAAAGGGATATTAATACACAGACCAGTAGCAAATGACATTACAAAATAACAATACAAGGGGGGTAATGTAATGGCCTAATAGATACATTTAAATTTTAATTATTACAGACAAATAGCAAATTATATGGCAAAAAATTAAATGCAACGGGGGGATTAATATAGATAATACATAGCAATTCAAATTACAAATTATAAAATACAAAATAAAGAAATACATGTTATGAAATTGCAAAAGATACGGAAAAAAGGGGAGATCGTAATAACAACTAAAACCAATAGCAAATTATATTACAAAAAGTGGAAAAATAATAGATATAAAATAGTAAATATAAGAAAATAAAATGAAAGACTTGTTCATTTTCAGCGCTAAAAGAAAGGTTGCAGATTTTGATATCTCACTGACACTCAAGAATGGATTTCAGCCTGGACAAAATGGCTGCCTAGGGCTCCAGCTTCCAGATCAGGGTTTCCAACTTTTTCTTGCTTCGACCCTTTTTACTACAAAGATTTGCTCCCAATTTTTTTTCTCTTAAACGGGATATTTATAAACTCCGGTTACACTTTTGTTAAATTATTGCAGAAAAACTGTACATGATACAACTTTCATATGTATGTCATATAAAAGAGGAGCTCAAATAATGTAACTTCATTATCTGTACACGTCTTCTAGAATTTAGTGAGAAATATAGTTATTCAAATTATCGTTTCCATGTTGTCGCGGCAGGAAATATTATTCCTTGACGAAGGACATCATGGATAAGAGCCCAACATTTATTGCTTATTTATCCTTGAAAATTGATTTGAAAATTGAAAATGAATTGAATTTGAAAATTGATTTATTGCTTATTACATGGGAGCGGTTTTTTTATTCAAAATTCATATAGTATATGACTTAGTGTAGGGATCACAGAATTTTGAAAATGTGCACAGAATTTACTTCTCCCCAGAGCACGTCATACGCAGTTTTAGCTGTTTTTTGACGTAAAGTAAATAAATTTAAAAAAATAAAATAGTTTTTTTGGCTGTTTCAGCAAATTCTTTTAGTTCCCCAATTCGCCGTAGTTGCTGTCTTCAAGATGACGACTTCTGGTGAGGAGCGTGCTTACTGTGTTCTGGAATTTTACAAAAATCAGAATGCTACAGACGTGCAACTGAAGTTGAGAACTTAGTATGTCAAAGAAGCACTAATCAGGAAGTCTATTTAAGCTTGGCATGGCAAAATTGTGAGTACCGGTTGCTTGTGACCTGAGAATAGAAGTGGTCACCCTAGATTGAGAGAAGAGAACGTTTCTATTCTAGCAGGATGGGGCTCCGCCTTCTTGCCATAAGATGTTCGTGAATTTGTGAAAAGTGAGCTACCTCAATGGCGTTTTGAATGAGCAGGGAATATGGATAACTGTTTCGAAAGATGGGTTACTAGATCCACGGATATCACTACTTGTGACTTCCTCGTAAGGGGATACCTCAAAGATTGTATGTGCCACCTTTACCCCGTAATCTACAAAAACTCAAGCGTAAGATTGAAGAAGCTGCTACCACTGTAACTGAAGATATGCTCCAAACAGTATGGCAAAAGTTGTCTGTGCCATAAATAGTTCTAAACTTTCGACGCTCATCTGTAGCACTTATTTTTGTAAAATTCCAGCGGCCAGGAAGAACACTCTTCGCCAGAAGTCGCCATTTTTACAAAACGTCAACTACGGCGAATTCGGGAACTCCAAGCATTTGCTTAACATCCCAAGAAACGTTTTGAGTTCCTCTTTCATACGACATACATATGAAAGCTTTATCGTTTACAGTTTTTGTGCAATAAATTAACAAAACTGTACCAAACTTCATGAACATCTTATACGTATACAGATACAAAATTATAATACAAATTACTGCACATTAGTGACTTAAAGATAATAATTAGGCTATCATGAACAAGGTTTGGAAAATGATTAGATTTTTTAAAAATATTTTGTAGTATTACTTTTTTAAACTTACAAATATAAACAGGTTTCAAAAACAAAAGTCACATTTTATAATTGCGCTAAAGTTTTATCTTATTAATGTGAATAATGTTAAATTCTAAAAGATGAGCAAATTTATTATTATTATTATTATTATTATTATTATTATTATTATTATTATTATTATTATGTAGATTTTCACAATTAAAAATTTTAATAAAATTCTAAATATTTTTGTAATCAATGAAATCTTGAGCTTTATTATGCCAATCAGTCGTCGAAGCATATTATCGACCCCCATACATTTTGAAACTATTTTTTTTTCCATAAATAAGAAAGACATTTTAAAAACTATTTTACTAGTTCTACAGCCTTTTAAAATATTTATTTACTCAGCTCTTAAAATACTTCGATTACTGCAACATTAATTATAAACTAGTGGACATTATAAAACATTATAAAGAATGTGACAAATTATAATAATGCTTCCGCCAGGCATTTAGAGACCTTACAGCATGGTGTGCGGAGGGAACTTGACTCCTGCACTAACACGCCTGGCTATCGACGAAAAACTAAATCGATATCGGGTGCTGCGTTTTCTCTCAGGACGCGCAAACGCATTTCCCCATGTCATCTTTTCAGCTTTTTGTTCAATTTCCAAAAAGAAGGGGCCTCAAATCTTTGATTACCTACGGGCTCTTGCAGTGGCGTAACTAGCCCTTCAGGGACCCCGGTTCAAATTGGGGCCTCCCTCAAAATATGTTGTCTAAAAAAACAAGTGCGGTGAAAACTAATGGAAAGAAACTTTATTAATCTTAATCAATCACAAAATTCAGATTTGAGATCTGCGGACTTTCGCTTTGACAATCTTATCTATAACGTTGCCCAGGTTCGCTATTAACGAGTTCGTTACTTTACTCTCACTTATGGACAACTAGCAAAATACCCGGCGTTGCTCTGGCTTTCTTCATATTCAATCCTTGCGATTGAGGGAAAAGATTAATTTTATATAAACCACGGTGTTTAAGATTATTATTTTTAACGTAATTGGTTCAAATTTTAATAAAATATAATTTCCTTCCATTTTATTTTACAACGCATTGCTATTATATTTTTTTTATCATATGCATCCTTACTGACCTCTAGCGAGTATATTAGGTACCAGTTTTGCTGCAGCACTACTGGGCTCTGGCGGAATATATTAGGAACCAAGTGCTCTAAGCGAGAGGCGAAAAATGGTCGCGGTGCATCTACGAACATATTATTTAAATTATTTATTTTCCGTATTTGGGTTGTGTTAATCTTTACCAAACTTTGCAAGGACACTGCGACAATCCTGAAGAATAGCTTATAAATATTTCATATCTATTCATACATTACTTTTTGTGGTATCGATGTCGGTTACACGTTGTTGAATTCACTTTTATTAGTATAGAAGATATGCCAAGATCCGCCAGTCTCTCCTGTCCCATCAAATTTTGCAGATAATTTTTGGAAACTTTAAATCTTGAAAATGATCGCTGTGCAGTTGCAACTGTCACGAGAATCATTAGAAACAATAAGATTACTAAACAAAAAGCTGTCTGAAAGAGTGAAGTTCTCGATCAGGACTAAGTTGGTCAACTTTCTGACTGAATGAATCTTCTAATTTCGATCTTTCAGAGAATAGAATAATTGCTGGGTGATCAGTTACGTCGTCATAGGGTTTCTCGCTGAAAGTTTCGCATTGATTTGCATGTTCTTCGTCTGAAAACTGCAACATAGTTTATGGCTGAAAGATCGCAATCTAATCGATGATTTGATTCCAACCAATAAATCGATGGCTCAGCTGTCAAATCACAGTATCTAAAAAAAAGCGAAGTAAACATTAACTTTGAATCGTTTTTGGTCGTCAGATAAACGTTGATCTTCGCACAGTTCGTGACTTTTCGTTTTCTTTATTCGTTTCTCACAAAGCTCGACTTTTACACTCCAAGATGTAGGCAACTCTACTACATCGGATTTGGCTTTGGCAAAATCACTTCTAAAATCTTTTAGATTATTGCAAGCTGCTTCAAACAAATACCGTGGGTTTTTGGGTTTTTGTTTTTCTAACGTGGCGGCTGAGGGTAGTATCTCCAAGATGGAATTCGGCACGACTTTTTGAGTTATTCTCAGTTGGCTTATAGTCATTCACAAAACGAATTTTGAGAATATGTGTCAACGGCTTCTGGGAGGGAGGGAGGGGGGGCTGAGGGGCCAAGAGACTCCTTCCCGGTCCCGGTTCCATCACATTTCCATTTTTATATTAATTTTTTATTATATTTCTGTCTTTTTAGCTAATGATTGAACTAGAAAGTTAACATGATATGAAACAATACATTTAAATGAAACGCACCATGAACGAAGTTTTTGGGATTGCTAGTAATACTCGCATTTGGAACCCAAAATTCACATTTTCATACTCATGAATCTAAATTCTTAGATCTAGCATCACTGCCAGTGAATAAGTGAACAAGTCGGCGAAAGAAAGCTTCATGATGGAAAATAATTCACTTAACTAGTAAAGAAAATAAATCATGGACTATTCGGGAACCAATAATAAAATCGATTCCATGTTCAATAGAAGATAAATAATGATTTAATAGAAAATCGAATGTTCACTTTTAATATAATATTTTGGGAGATAATATTCTCTTCTTTACATCATGTGATGAAGTGCCTATTGACTTCTGGAAAATAAGCAATATTAAACAATGCCACATAAGAGATTAAAAATTTAATGAATCTGTACACGAAATATGAGAATAGGCTTTACGTTTTCTGACTGAAATGTAAGATGAATGCTCCTTAAGTAAATTTTATAAAAATCATGAATCATTCTCAACATTCATTAAAAGATTTTGTCTCGCATATTTGAATCCATCTAGGGAGTGAAGGCTCTTGCGCATCGTATCCGACTTCAGCCAATGAGCTTATTTATTTATTTATTTTACGTTGACTCTGAAAACAGTTGAAACGGCGTATGACGTACTATGGGGAGAAGTGAATTCTGTGCACATTTTCAAAATTCTGTGATCCCTACACTGAGCCATAAACTACATAAATTTTGGAAATTAAAAAAAAGCTCTCATGTAATAAAATCTATTTTCAAGGATAAATAAGCAATACATTTTGAGCTCTTATCCATGATGTCCTTCGTCAAGGAATAATACTTCCTGCCGCAACAACATGGAAACGATAATTTGAATAACTATATTTCCCAATGAATTCTAGAAGACGTGCACAGATAATGAAGTTACATTTATCTCCAGAAGCAAAACAAGGGGCCATCTCAGCATTTGCTCAATGGATCAGGGATACTGGACGAAAAACCTGATCGAGATGGGCTCAGACACCAGTTTGCGACACACTATTAGCGGGAATTTTAAATGCTGCCAAATACCGAAATTATCACCTCGTTACAAGAAAAATATTGATACAGATTTATGACGTATTTATTTTAAATATTGCATTTTGTACATCTTTATCCTATTATTTTTGGTTGGCTGCCATTGAAAATTGTCACTTTCTACCACTTTCAAAATGTTTCTCAACATTTCTCACTCTCCATGCAACATGGCGGCCAACGTCTGGTCTGGCTTTTCAAACGAAGGGCCCATGTTGTGGTCACGTGGTTCGTGACGCAACCTGATGGTGCGCAGAACGAGCAAAAATCGTTGCGCCGGAGTAACTCACCCATGTTATTTCATCACGAGTCAATCACACTTTCGGTTCGTGTCAAGGACTGCGCATACTCGCGTCCTGACTGGCAATTTAAATGTAAGGCATCAGTTTGGATTTTGTCGAATATTTAGCATATGCTGCAAAAAACAAATGGAGCAAGTATACTCAGCTCGTGCTCAGAGCCTGAGATTGCAGGTAAAAACGTTACTTAAAAATGTATTTTAGAGAATATACATAATATTTTTAAAATGCGATATTGTATACGAGATTGACGTATTGCAAGGTCAGTTACAATAATTAATTGCATTTCGATCAAAAACTTAAAAACATATTGACATCTAGGCTACAGACTTGTTCTCTTTGATATTTACTAACGAACTCACATTAAAGAATGTGTCCCATCACTTATTAGTGGAAGGATGTACTCGTATATCTATGAACATTTATGGTAGGCACAATTTATGCATATAAAATAATGTATTAACTCCTCATTTCTGGTAATTAAGGTTTGAGTAATAGCTAGCAAATTATAGAATTATAAAACGTATAGTATGCAATATAAAAGCAATTTGGTGCTTATTTATGCTTAACATCATTTATACATTATGCTTAAAGCTCCTGTGAGACTTGAGTGTTTTTCAAAATTTACGGAGAATTGTGAGAAAATAAAATGTTTTTTGTAATGAAAATGTTACTATTGTCCGATTAAATTTTTTTTTGACAGCAAACGGGTAATAAGAGGGAGAGGATTTCGATATCGAACCAGACTTCAAATAGTGATGTCATTATAGCGTTCCCAATGATTATTAAGAAAAAAAATGAAATATGTACAGCGCGAGGTACTGAAAATTGAAGAACGCCAAACTTCATTTTGCTTTTTGCAGTTTTTAATGAACAATTAAATATTAAAATACCGTAATTTATCTTGTAACAAAACGATTTAGATGGAAACAACAATAAAATAGAGTAAGCACTATTTTATTTAAATTTTGACATTTCATATCCAGATGTTTTTAAACATTCAGAAATGTTATATTCAGTTAAGGATTTTTTTTTAATTTCTAAAACACGAAAACAATTTCATAAAAAATGCCATGTAAAGCCAAAGCTTCTTAAGCTTCATAAAATTACAAAGCTTCATAAAATGCCTACAATGATTTTGCAAAACAGTAAGTGATTGCAAGCGAACGTTCAAACGAAAAACTTTTTGAATATTATATGGCCAAATAATTCGCTCATATAAATCTTTCATTGTACATTTTACGTTTAAGAATGCGTCTCGCTTTATTTATTTTTCTTCTGCTTTGTGCATGTGTGCAAAATTTTTTCATTTCATTGGTTGGATTATCTTAAGCACGAATGAAAGGAAGATTGCGATACATTTGAGTAACAGTTCTTAATGAAATAATCAGTGTCATTACAATTCGTTATTTTACTTCAAAATGTTTGCATCAGCATCGGCTGATCCGATGCAAAATTACAATGTGTCTGGTCTGCCGGAGCAACATTGCCCCAGCTGTCAAGAAGACAAAATTTAATCGTAAAATATGAGTCTTTTAATGCTACCTGTGGTAATTTAAAACTATACTTGGGTTTTCGTAACGTGGCGCGTGAACGTATTGTCTTCACGATGTAATATAGCACGTTTTTTCGCGTCTTTCTCGGTCGTGCCGCTAGATGTCGCTTGAACGGCGGCACTGATATATAGATCGCGATAATGCGACATCTGGCAGCACGACCGTGAAAGACGCAAAAAGCCGTGCCATATTCTATCATGAAGACAAGTCCCTCAGGCACCAGGTAAGGAAAACCCAAGTATAATTCGGTCATTGTATAACTAATTTACTATAGTTGCTTACGAATGACACAAAATCGAGACTATAGGAACTAAACGGAAAATGTACTTGAACTTGTAGGAAGTGTTGATATAGGAGCTAAACGGAAAATGTACAAGTAGGAAGTGTTGCTTGAGCATGAGTTAGATGTGGAAATTCAATATGATGGATTAGATATGAGCAACAGGCATAGCTTATGAGCAAAAATGAACAAAGATATAGTATTTGTGAAAAATTGCAGTAAGCTTCAACAGGTCGGATGTAGGGGTGGGGGCCAGTGGGTACATATTTGGTGGGGACACCTATAGTAGAGGGTCATATTAAATATCACTGAGTATACCATTGGTGCATTACAAAATTATGCTATTTTAATAAATTATATTTTTTGTACGTCTATTAATCACCTTTACAGAGGATCTTTCCGCGTTTTTCTAATCGCAAAATCGTTAATCAAGTCGTCAAATTTTAACATTCCTAAAATATCGCTATTGCGGCTCAAAGGCGCGAGATAATTGAGGCATTGTTGGGTCATTGTCGTTCGCAATCTGTTTTTCACTAATTTTCATTTTGAAAATGATCTTTCAGCTGTGCAATTAGTGATCATCAGAACAAGACACATTTTCAAATTTGTCTCACCATTAGGAAAAGCGTTCTGTACCTGTTTTTCAATTATCAATGTATACATTAAATGTTCACGGATTGAATATTTGTCTTTTTCAACTGCAAATTCTTTGTAAAATACTGCGAATTGAACAAGCTTGACCCCAAGATTTTCGTCTACATCGTCTTTGTAAATCTGATTTCTCTGAACAGTCTTGCTTGTTCCATTAATTGATGTGACTCCAATTGCTCGAGTTAATAATCGATTTAAGTATCGAATTAAATTAGTGTTGTTCGCTTGGAGCTCGAAATTAAATGTATGATGAATGACAATTTTTTCGCCGAAATATTCCTTGAAAAATTAATTGCACATAATTTGCAATAATTTAACATTGAATTTCACGCTCCAAACGGTCTATGGTAAATTAATTTAACACTGAAGTCGATCTTTAATGTCAAAGAAATGAGAATATCGTTAATTCCCAGAAAATAATGAAGTTTAAAATTTATATTTTCTGGAGAGGCTTTATATTTACTGAGTGTTTAACTCATCGTGCCAGATTCCATATCCCCACTCCAACCTCACCAATTTACACAAACAATTGACAGGTAACGCCCATCAACGTTATTTAAATACATGCACTAACACATGCGCACTTTTCCCACGCTGCTCACACCGAGATGATTGAAGACGTTCTTGGCACGATGAGTTATTAGAAAGACTTGCTACTATCGCGTATATACAGCCGACAATATATTAACGAATAATGCAGGTTTTGTGTATGCAACAGAATCACAACATATTACTTACTTGTCGTTGATTGTCCTGTGATAATTTTTCGGATGAAATCTTTGGGACTACACTCAAGTAATTTTTTAGGTTATGGGTCCGTTTGATTGATTTTTTTTTGTTTCCGGGCGCGTCAACTGCTTCGGTCATCAGTCCCGTTCGTGTAGTGCATGTTTTTTCTCGGGAAATGGCGGTGATTTTCCCTCGTTGGATGGCGAGATCCGGCACTGACCTACCGTCGGCTAGTGTTGTTTCCCCCTAACCAGGACTCTCCCACCAGTGAGGCACCGCCACAGCCGGGACAAGCTCTAAACTCCCGACCGGTCTCCCGGAATATGTAGTAGTGTAGTGCATGTTAGTGTAAGTGAGCGTGTAAGGGGAGAGGATAGGACAAGGAAGAGGAAGGACAGATCGCGCGCGGTCCATTGCCCGTTTGATAAGGTACTGCTCCGGCATTCGCCTGGTGTTGATCGGAGAAACCACGGAAAACTACCGATCAGAGCAGCCGGCCGCTAGATTTCTCCTCCAGACAGCGACTGAATTCAACCTAGCTGAAAAGCTAGTGTCGAAAATCCTGCCGCCGTGGGGAGTGTAACCTAGGACCTCCCGGTCAGAGGTACTGCAGTGGCATCAGTTGATGCACCGAGCTACCGCTCCCGGTTTATGGGTCCGTCTCAATACGTTCGCCAATTTCTGTTTTATTTCTTTGGCCCTTTTCCGCTTCTCGGACACGGACCCACTGGAAACGTCCGTTTCGTTTTATGTCGATCTTCTTTTCGATCCATTGTCTATATCATCTCAACTTCTTGGTCAGATGGTTCAACGATTGATGGTGGAAAACATGAAGTAACAAAAACTAAATATTTATTTGAATTACCATTTTCTGAATCTATCCATTTAATATATGTGTGAGCTCCACCTATAAGAGTGGTTTGTTTGATTGCGTTAGTAAAAGTCAGGACCCAATTTGACATTTCATGAAAATGACATCTGAAATTTGATAACAATAATTATTGTAAAAGTTTGATTCCAGCATTAGTTCAGGTAAGTATTTATATTTTTTTGAAATATTTGTGTAAAATGTCGTGATTTATTACATGATGTTCAATATTAATATTTAACGATGTAATGTTATTTCCAAGAATGCTAAAGAATCGAAAACTTGCAACAAATAATGAAGAAAAGATACCAATAACATACACAATTTACAATGACAATTTATACTTATTTGGTACTGTATATTTTTAATGAAGTATGAAATAAATTTATAGTCTAAATATTATCTAAAAATTCTGGAACCATATTTGTAACTGTTAACAGCTTCAAACAATTTTAATTTTTTAATGTATTAATATATTTTTCTGTTCAATTAAATTGAAACTATAATTAAATGATTTACTATTATGATTTATTACTCATAAGTGAAATACGTGACAAATCAAATGAAATACCAAAATAATTATTCAAACAAATTGTAGTTCGATGTGATTCTGGAACTACTTCATACGGCCATGAAATGTCATCGTGTTTTCTCTTTTCTATGTTCTACCACTTTTGTTTTGCGCCGCCCTAAAGTAGAGAGGGAAGCCTGAACCGTTAACGAGTTAAGGAAGTTGATTTTATGTAGAGTTCTAAAGCATTGACATCAGAAATAGATTATTTAAACTTCTATTTGCCATTATATAAATATTAAATATAAGTATAAAATATTTCCTTCTTTTGTAATGTAAAAATATAATAAAAATATTGCACGAAATGACGAAAAACTATGAATTTGTTACACTATTAAAAATCATCGCATGTTTTTTGTTAAAAGCCAAAATTTATTTCAATATGTCAATTGGGCCTGTGGGCCGCCACCCTCTCTGACCATCCTTAAATTCGGCCCTGAGCTTCAAACTATTTTGCATGAAGAAGGTTTATTATCATCGAAATAAACTTATAGTGATTTTAAATATATTTTCATCATAAATAACAAAAATCTTTTAGTATTTTGTATTTAAGACACTGTTTATTTTATTTTTTATTTATTTTACGTCAAAAAACAGTTAAAACTGTGTATGACGTGCCAAGAGGAGAAGTGAATTCTGTGCACTGTTGCAATCATTACAAAATAAAACAGTTTCACGACGCACGATACGATATATTACACTTTGAAATAAATCTGTTATAACTTATGAGTCAAAGTTTATCTATTTATTCATCTTAGTCAACATGTATATATCTTTCTTCTTTGCGCCATTGAGGCCATTTTTGTTAATGTTCATTATTCTGGTTCTCGAACATTCTCTTCCTAGTTCATGCACATTTCCTTTCTCTGAGTAAACTGACGTAGCCTATATTCTTGCCGAGTAAAAATTTCTTCTTTTTTAGTCAACACTTTTTCTAGAACACCGAAGTACCGATCTAAAATAAGAATGGCCTCTAACAGGATAAATGAAAACAATTTATTCAATGTGCTTCGAAGCTTTTGCAAAAAGCCACCAATACGAAATACGCACAGTGCGAATGTTTTTGTTTTGGCCTCCATAGCCATCACAAAATTGACTCAATGGAGTTTTGATTTCATCAAAATAGAATGATTGCAAGAATGATACAATAGCAGAGGACACTTCCCCTAAACCCTTTCCAGCCCCAGATTCTGTCCTTGTGAAAGTGTGTATCTTGTTTATTTAAACCAACTATGCAAAAAGATTTTTGCTTCCTCCATCCAATAGGAGGTCCCAATAAAACATGTTCCCTTATCCCTCAAACTGCTAAACCATACCAGACTAAGAAAATAACTGTAACCAGTGCTTGATTTATAAAATTTTAGGTTCCGGAATGCTCCTCCAAATTAATTATTAATTTAATAGAAATAGTTATGTATTTATAATATAATTTAATAATTCCCGAGGTATCGGAACGCCGTTCAGTCGCGTTCCGACAGAAATAAAGCCCTGGCGTTTTTTTTTTTAACAAAAGTTTCGTCATAAACGCAACGCGTCTCTTAAATCCTTGTTGGGCGTTGAACGCTAGTGTGGAGTAATCCTCCTTCACTTTCTTTGTCAAGTTCGTCAGGCAGTGCCTTTTATCCCTTCGGCCAGGGACTCGACGCAGTTAGATCCCAGTGGTTCCTAGCCGGTCACCCAACCAGGAACACGCGAGTCTCGAATAATCTCCGTGACTTCACAGAGGGCAGTAAACGAATTCGGCTAACGACGCCGTCAACTTTTATGTAGTTATTACTATTATGTACAACATTTAGGAAAGATTGCAGTTGCTCTAATAAACTTAGTACTAGCCCAATATATAGCGATTTTTAAAGAACCATTTTGATAGCTAGTGCTGGCAACGTAACTGAAGGTTCTGTGGTCGTGTTCTTGAGCCCACTAGACTCTCCTTTCTCCATACGTTCAGTTGCAGTTGGCTAACTTGTAAATGGCTTCGGCGCTTCCTTTTGTGATGTTCTTGTACGACGAAACTATAGTGCGCCTGATAAATGATTGAAATTAGAAGTGCAGTGCTATGTGCTATTCTGATTTTTTTAAAATAAAAATTACATTGAAAATACTTGTTGTGTGATAAGTATTATGTTTATTTTAAAACCGAGTCTTGAACGTGAGATGCGTACTGGCTCACGTGTTTCCGGTGCCTGTGCTGTAAGGTGGCGAAATGTATTTACGTTCGTGGCAGTTTTCTTTTACTGAATATGAGATCATGTGAAGAGATTTTGCCACATACGTAATTAACTTTCAATATATCCCGGACTCGCGTACGTGCATATACCTCAGCGAAACTTACACTTCTGTAAAGTGATATCTTCACGGGAGCCATAACCAAACACTTTACGAAGAGGCGTGGCTGAAAAGCTGTCACGGCGAAGGGATACTTCTCTGAATTACATATTGTGATGTTCACTTGTTTAGCGAACGGACATTTTGGCTCATTCTTAGGCGGATTCTTCTATAAAGAGCGATTTTTCTAAGAATGAACCAATGTGACAGCTAGTGCTGGCAACATAACTGAAGGTTCTGTGATCGTTGTGCCCTCGAGCCCATTAGACTCCCTTCCCGCATTCGTTCGTTTGCAGTTGGCTAACTTGTAAATGGCTTCGACGCTTCCTTTTGTGATGACCTCGTCCGACAAAAATATAGTACGCCACGAAAAATAATTGAAATTAGGAAGTGCAGTGTTATGCGCTCTTCTGTAAAAAATCTTTTTTATTTATATATTACATTGAATTTAGTTTTTGTGTGATATATATTATGTTTATTTTAAAATCGATACTTGAATGCGAGATGCGTACCGATGCACGTGGTTACAGCCTTCGTGCTGTTGTGTGGCGAGCTGTGATTGAGAGCTTTCTATTTACATTCGTGGCAGTTTTCTTTTCAGAGATTTTCCACATACGTAATTAAATTTAAATATTTCCCCGAACTCGCGTACGTGCATATATTTAAGCTAAACTCTTGGACTTCTTTATATGGATGTTTTCACAGGAGCCATTAGCACTTTACGAAGGGGCGTGACTGAACAGCTGTCGCGGTGGAGGGATACTTCTCTCAGATACATGCGCTGTATGCATATTTTTATCTGAATTTCGGTCTTGGTATCTTTCTTACAAAATTATCAATTATATTGGCAGTGTCAATACGATTAAAAATTCCCAACTCTATGTAAAAATTGGCCAAGTTATTTAGTCTTCTTCCATTGTATTTCTTAAATAATGTTTTACTGTTTTTAAAACTGAAAATTTACCTTTCTCTGAACGCGTTAGAAAATCGAAAAACATTTTCAATATTATTTCAATATTCGGAAATGTGCAAAACATTGACGCATCGATACTACGCGATGCAAAACCATTGTCACACGAGAAATCCTTCAATTCCATTAGCGACTTGGAAAGTACATGCACTTTAAGAGCATCGTTGCCAAATAAAAGGTTCATTTTTGTGTAAAAATGATGAATGTTGCGAAATTCGGGGACCTACGATCCCCGAAATCCCGAGGTCGCTTACTATTAAACCCGTCAATGCATACAGCACACGTTAGCTTCAAAGCTAGTTTTTGAAGACATTTCAAAAAATGTTGCTGCCAAAACATTCCGTAGAGTTCATTTTTAGTTTACGTTAAGTTCAGTTTTTAAATTATTTTTCACGTTTTGTAAATAGAATCAGATGGTTGGTTATTAGCGATTCCGGGTGCGTCAACTACCGAGGTCATTCGTCCCTTAAGTGTAGTGTTTTTCATCGGGAGGTGGCAGTCATCTTCTCCCGCTGGTTGGCGAGATCCGGCACCGATCTACCGTCGACTAGCGGGTTTTCCCTTACCAGGTATCTCCCACCTGCGGGGCACTGCCGCAGCCGGGACAAGCTCTAAGCTCCCGATCGGGTTTCCGGCATGTGTGGTAGAGTAGTGCATGTTAGTGTAAGTGTGTGTGTGTGTAAGGGGAGAGGATAGGACAAGGAGAAGGAAGGAAAGATCGCGCGCGGTCCGTGGCCCGTTTGTTAGGGTACTGCTCAGGCATTCGCCTGGTTTTGATAGGAGAAACCTCGGGAAACTACCGATCAGAGCAGTCAGCAGCTAGAATTGTCCTCCAGACAGCGACTGAATTCGACCTAGCAGACAAGCTAAGTTAGTGTCAAAAATCCTGCCGCGGTCGGGAGTCGAACCTAGTCGGGACCTCCCGGTCAGAGTCACTGCAGTGACATCTGTTGATGCACTGAACCACTTCTCCCGGTAAGAAGAACAAGAGATTTTGTAAAGTAAATAAGCACAAACCCCAATGTAATCGCTTGAGTACAATCTAATATTTCAGTTATTAGTACTACTAAGTAACTTAATACCGTTCTCTAAAGCTGGTCTGTTTATTCATCACATACATATACCCATCCCGATTTTATTTCTGGTAAACAGTTTCTTACATTTGTGACGTTAATGGCAAGTGTGAAAGGAAATACCCATTGGCGTAGCATGACTTACTTCCCAAGGGAAGCTGTCGTGTTAAGCTGTAGGTTGCGTGAGAATGATGATTCACTGGTACGAAGATAATTCAGGATGTACAATTTTTTAGTTGATAGGAATGAGGTAATTGACTTTCATCACGTTTTAACGTGATGCGGAGTTTCAAGTGGGGCCAAAATGTATGTGTCCGTGGAGCCCTCTCTTGAGAGCCCAATTTTCTCCTTAGACTTAGGTTCCATCAGAAAAAAATGTGTAAAACTAAATATATATATATATGTTATAATTATATGTGTGTTTATGTATTTTCGGATTTTCTTGTATTTTTTACCTTTCTATTATGTAATAGCTTATTTTTTTAAGTTCTTAGTATGTTTCGTGTCCTTAGTGTGTTTAAGTATTTTTGATTTTCTCGCGCTTTTCACATTTATATCATGTATTAGCTTAGTTTTTGTGTTGTTTTTTAGTTCTTAATTTTTTCTTTTTTGTTTCTATAAATAGCATTACTACAACTTGCACTAGTTATAAAGAAATTAATAATTACTAATGTTTGTGATTAAACAGGCCCGTACACTGGAAGTTTCTTCCTCAGCGGATAGTTTTATAACTGTTTTGTATACAACCAGTCTGTTAATAAAAATTGAATTGAATTATAGCTCAACGTGTCACAGGACTTCTCTCTACGCCCACAACGTCATACATTTCACCGCTTGTGCCCACCAAAACCCTCCTTTTTGAATTGATTGATTGATTACTAATGATTCTGAGTGCGTCAACTGATAAGGTATTAGTTCCATAAGTGTAGTTTTTTTTAGCTCGGGAGGTGGCGATGCTCCCACTCGATGGCGATATCCATCCCCGACCTACGGTCAGCTGGGAAGGTTTCCCCAACCAGGTATCTCCTACGAGCGAGGCAGCACCCCAGACGGGACAAGCTCTAAGCTCCCGACTGGTCTCCCCGCATATGCGGTAGTGTAGAGCATGTAAATGTGTGCGTAATGGGTGAAGTTAGGACAAAGAATGGGAAGGAAAGATCGCGCGCGGTCCGTGGCCCGATTGGTAGGCTATTGCTTTAGCATTCGCCTGGTGTTGATCGGAGAAACCACGGGAAACGACCGATCAGAGCAGCCAGCGGCTTGAATTCCCGCTTCAGTTATTTGCTCTCTCTCTCTCTCTCTCTCTCTCTCTCTCTCTCTCTCTCTCTCTCACACACACACACACACACACACACACACTCTCTCTCTCTCTCTCTCTCTCTCACACACACACACACACACTCACTCTCTCTTTCTCTTTCTCTCTCTCTCTCAACGTAATGACTTTAACGACAGTATCAGTGAAATGACAATTTCAGCAGTGAATATTTTTTTTTTAATTACTAGAGGATAATAACGATGAAGTAAATAATTTACATAATGAATTGTATAAATGTGCTCTTTGTCAACAAGGGGAACATTTTATAACATAATAGTTAAGACTCTGGAACTGTTTACAGCCCCTCTACTGCCAGCGGCGCCCGACCTTGGAGAGAATTTTTTCCCGTCTGGGATTGCAACCCAATGTGCCAAACAGCAACGCTTCCAGAAACATGGGGCAGGCGGGCGCAGGGGTTGCCGAGCCGAGTGCAGTCGCGGCGTACGGGACGGTGCGGGCGCGTAGCCGCCACCGCGTCAGGCAATGCAGTGTCAGCAGCAGCGTCTCCAGCGACACCGTCGCCTCCTCCGACCACGCCCCCGGCGCCGGCCCCGTAGCCGACAGCGTTGCAGGTACGCGACTGGCATCACGCCACACAACCAGTGGCCTAGCGAGGTCCGGTACAGGCGCGGCTCGTCATTAAAGGCTGTGTAGCGTCACGTTGGCGGCCGTGGGTGGGAGGAGGAGTGGAAGTATCGCATACCTGCGGGCATGAATAGCTGGGCGCCCCGGCGTTGGGATACAGTTAGACACAGGGGACGCCAGCTTGACCGGGAAGGTCACGTGGTAGACGCGAGCCTCCCTCCTACACCTAGGACGGTCACGTGACGGCTGCACTCTGGTATAAAATCGAACCGACGAGCTCACACGGTGGGTTTTATTCTGGAAACCTCGCGCGATGCGCAAAACTTTACGCCCAGGCTGGAGCGTGTCGTGCCTAGTGCACGGGTGACGAGGTCACGGTAGTGGCGCGGGAGTAGCGTCAGAGGAGGCGGGGCCTCCCTAGCTATGGGGGTATCCACAGGGAAATACTTATAAGTGTGTAGGTTCGGAGCAGAAGTTGGTTATTGTACATACGTGTAAATAAACTTGTACATACTTTCAAATGTCTGTGTGTTCTTCTCCATGACGCCACAGCTGTAAGGCGGAGCCTGTCCTATAGAAATCGTCCCTGTGGCGTCCCCTCCTATGCGAATGCTGTTATCGAGCGTAATTCACTTAGGAGAGGTTGTCACGGGGAAATGATCAGAGTGACCGGAAGGGGGAGGGGGTTAAGATTGAGGAGGGGGGAAGAAATACAACCGTAATAGTAGGGGATCTAAATATACTTTAAGTATCTGCCTGAACTACCCCAAGATCACTGTATCCCACTGAAGCAGTGTCGGCTCGTGGTCATACTAGTAGAGTGTGCAACGCCTCTCTTCTCTCTCCCTTCCTCCCTCCATCTCCCCCTCTCTCTCCCTCTCTTTCACACACACACACACACATGCCCATACATACAGGCATACATTACAAGCATACACATATATTCATTAACATAGATAATGACAATTAGAAACAACTTATTAAGTCTGATAATATGTTGAATAGTTCGTTTTATCACCAACGAGGGTTGACCGCATTTCTTTTCACTACATTCGTTTCGACTTCGCTCGGCAAGGACCCCTCCGAAATATTTACTACTTGTGTCGTTTTACTGCATGCATGATTCGGCACTTCCAGAACGTTTTTCAAAGGGTGTCAAGAAACACATTGATTCGAAACTTTTTTACTCGCACTTTGCTATGGAGTATTTTCCATAAACTTGCTGTACAAATTTAAGCTTAAAAGTACAAGTTTCTATACCTAATACTCAAAAAATCTGGATAGTTTGCCGTCTACACTGACTGACGAAACACAAAGTCTGTGTCGCTTCAGTAAATGCTGTTTCTTTTCAGTAACTTTGTCTGTGACTTTTCCATTGATGTTATTTTAATATTTTTAACGCTATTCATTGTCTGTTGTACATACACACTTCACAGAAAAACGAACACTCTAACTTCGGTTTTTCAAAACGCATTAAAAAGTAGCCTCCTACATACGTTTACACAATACATTTTGGTTTTAACATGCTTAGGAATGGATTTGTAATTGCAACTCCCTTTAAAATGTGCAAATAACATTCTATTAGCACAATACTTATGAATGCAACACTGCACAGCAATGCGTTTGCGTTTCGCATGCGTAATGCATTTTAAGCTGTTGACAGGGAAGAGATAAGCGTTAGGCTCCCACTTCATTCCGCCATAAGACCTGTGTGAAACGAGGAGGCGTGACGTCATGCAGTCACTGCACAGGCTTACCGGCGGACGAAGGATGCGGCACGGCAGCCTTCAAGGGTGGGGTGTAGGGTCTAAAGAACAGCGTGCTCACCAGATAGCATTACTATGCAACTCAGCGAATAGCATTGAGCATCAACTAGTTTTCCCCATACGCGGTAGGAGCGCTACTCCCTTATGCCTGTATCAGTAAACATTACGTGTAGAAAAACAACGCATGCAATGCATTTACAACCTTCCCCATCTAAAAAAAAAAAACACGAGCCGCGACTGGTCCAGTGGCACCCCGGTTGTATCATCCCCCCCGCTTCCGGTGGTTTAGGTAATACCAATGGCATGTATTGATTTATTACGTCATTAATCCCGTAAGTGTAGTATATGTTTTTTCGCTGGCAGTGGAGGTGATCTTCCGTTGCTGGATGGCGAGATCCGGCTCAGACCTATCCGTCGGCTTGAGTTTCCCCCTCAATCAGGTATCTCCCACCAACGGGGCACCGCCTTAACCAGAACAAGCTCTAAAGCTCCCACCTGGTCTCCCGACATGCGTAGTGCATGCGTGTGTAAGTGTGGAAAAGAAAGGGGTGAGGAAAGGCATGGGAAGAAGAAGAAAAGATTGCGTGCGGTCCATGGCCCGTTTGTTAGGGTACTGCTCCTGCGTTCTCCTGGTGTATAAGAACCATGGAAAACCACGTATCACAGCAGCTGGTCGCTAGAAATCTCCAGACAAGCGGTTATATTAGACCTAGCTACCTAGCTAGTGTCGAAATACCTGCCACCGTCGGGATTCGAACTCAACTTAGAACCTCTCGGTCAGAGATGATGACCTCTTCTGATGACCTCTCGGTCATCAGAAGTACCGAAGAAAAACCATTTTTTAACACAATTTTGTAAATTTGTAAGAATTAGGATACATATTACGTCAGCAAAGTATCGCACGATCGCGCCCGACCTTGCCAACCGGTCGTCAGAATTTCAGGGCACCCGCTAATCGCAAATATCCTCCAGAGCTCTTCCGAACCCTCAACAGGCCTTTAAGCTTTGAAAATACGCACAAAGTTGTGATGACAGTACAGGGTACGAAGAAATTGGAAAACCACGCAACGAAAAGCAAAACCAAGAACACTGTCTCTGCTTCTGAGGTCAAAACAGTAAAGAAATCATTTATTGCTAATATTATGAGGAACACTTGTGTGAATTTTCTAACAGAAATATATTAAATAGTATAAAACTGGACGTTCTGGTGTTAAACTGCCGGCTTGCAACGACATTGAATATGGAAGGATTCTTGAGTTTAACGATTATTATTATTATTATATATATATATATATATATATATATATATATATATATATATATATATATATATATTCGATGTAATATATCCGAGATTTAGGTACTGAACGTACACCAAATCGAAGAATTCATGTTGTGTATGATACTAACAAACACTTCGATTCAACGGAGCGTTCCTCAGGGTTTCATATCGATAATATTGCACATAAGAAATTAAACACTAATTTATTTCACTTGTATCTCAGTGATGTGAAGTTTAATGTTAGGCAATTTGTATGAGTAATTATTACAATTATCAATGAACCGCGATAGAAAATGATCTTGATTGCGTGTTTACCACTTGACAATGGCGAATCCATGCGAAGCCACAAACCAATATGTTATAACTTTATTCATTTTATTCAAAATAATTACCTTTGTGCATACCTAATCGAAAGTTGTACACCCTTTATGAATGTATTTGTACATTTTTCAAGCAAAGAATTAAAAAAAAAAAAATATAGATGATCCCAAATCAAATTGCTCGCCCTGCAATTCTTTCTGGAACCGCTCCTGAGTCTCGAGGCAAAGAGAAAGAGGGACTCTTCGGACTCTCCAGGCACATCTTGGGGCTATGCAATGAACAAACAATATCATGCAATTGGCGCCCAGCGTGGATGAGACAATCGTGCTCGAAGAGCAATTGTTACCGATAGCGAAGGCTTTGGCGACACCTCGTTGGAAGACGAAGGTGAAAATGGTTAGGTGCCAACCAAAATGTTAGCGCATGCGCAGAGGAAGTTTTTTCTACTCTGCTCAACTATAAATTGGGGCGGTGCTCTGCTGAGGGAGGTATCTGGTGGGGGAAATCTCGCAAGCCGACCTGTAGGTCGGAGCTGGATTGCACGTTCCAGCAATGGAGGAAGACTACCGGCGCCTGGGCGTACTATACTTACGGGACTAAGACCATAGCAATTGACAAAACAACATAATCAAGCAATCAATTTAATGCTGTTGCAGACTGGCAAGATGCTGATTCTTTTTCGAGACCGCACTCTCGCGGCTTAAGTGTCACCCCTCCCGCCAGCTCTGCCCCGTCGCCTGCACGGTCGGTTTTGTCGGAGTGGTCTGAGGAGGATGTATACGCACACGACTGTAGCGGAACCGGAAGTGAAGATAGCATCCGATTCATCTCAACGAAGAGGACGTCGAGACCACGACGAAGGAGGAGCCACAAGGATAAAACCAAAGAGGTTGAAGTAATCGGCCCTGCCTTGAGAATCACGCGACTAGCTCCTCCAGGAGAACCGGATACCACTCGGGATCTGTCCTTTACGGACAATTGTCCTGTGGGGTTGACGCAGCAGCTGCCGGCCCTTCTGATGCGACGAAGTTTGTAGACGGAAGTCCAGTTCTATGTCCTTTCTTGTGCGTTATGTTGCTTTGTTTTTACCTTTTCTAATTAAATGAAAAATGATATGATGAATTACTTCACAGAGTTTATACATTCTGTATTATGCAATATTTAGGCTAGGTTTTTCTAGACTTGTTTGATGATAAAATTATGAATGTGCGTTTGTGTAATGGTTTCATGATTAAAACTGTGAAAAATTCATAAAATATGTTGATTTCACAATAGCTTGTAAACAGCTAATAATCAATAAAATTACATTTGTAATAGAAAATAATTAAATTTGTGTACATAGATACAATACTTTATTATTTTTACTTAACAAATACATAAAATACATATGGCTCTTCATACTAAAATAAAGCATCTTACTCCACACTAATATTCACAATATTGCAACACATCACTCATATCTTCTAATTCTCTTTTGCCTACTTAGCAAGATTCATTCACTATACACTTTCTAGTAGTACAGATTTTGTCATGCAGAGCTAGGTAACTCAAATGCTATGATTTCTTTAGTTTCATTGTGTACCCAAGGAATTAATTAAGGTCAAAATGCATCATAATTTTATCTTTTGTATACTATGATATCTCTGGTCCCACAGCTTGTCCTTTAATGATAAACCACCCTAAAAAAGATCTAAGTTAACTCTTCACTTTTTTTAAGCAGTCACATTCTCAATATTCAGTAAAGTGAATTAATGAAATTTAAAATTACGTAATTTTTATAATAATAAAAAGACATGTTTTGGGAGTTTTGAGCAAAACACATTCAGGTTTGTCTTGGAATGTAAGCTACATAACTAAGCACAGGTGTCTCTGTAGGGTGGGGGATGTCTCTCATAATATTTTCAAGTACATACAGCCGTTTTATTCTACTTTCACTTTTTTTCTAAAGACTCTGTTAGTATAACGTAGAATGATAAAATTCATGTAGTGACATTTAGCATTCTGATTATGAACTGGTTTTATGATGTATCATATTATTTCATATAGATATCTGATAATTCCGTTTAACTAAAGAAACTACATAAAATTGACTGTTTAAATATGCCAAGTGAAGAAATTTATTATATGTAAAAATGAATTGACTGTGCCAATACAAACAGTCGAAGACACAGTATTGTTAACTTGCATTAATAAATAAATATATAAAATATAAATATACAAAAATGTTTTGTCATCTCTCATTAGTCAAGACAAAACTGTCAGAAAGATTCATAATATTAAATAAATGTTCATAAAATTTCTTTTATAAGTATTGTTTTAAGAAAAAAATATTACGAAGAGGCTTCAAAACAGATGGGAGATGGACCTCTTTGTTGCTTACCCCTATACTTCTGGTCTAACTGCTGCACCATTGTCTCCATGAACAGTGTGGTTTTCTTAGTGAACTGTTAGAGTATATTGTTGAATTCATGATAGCTGCAACATAATTTGGGCTTTTTTTATCTTCTGCTTACCCCTCGCTATTTTCAAAAAATCAATAAAATATTGTGACTTGAACTAAAATTCTGGACGGGTCACTACACACTTCCTTTGATGTCCCCCCTAAATTTTTGTGCCAGAAGTACTCGTGGAAATGAGCATAATAAAATTGAAAGATTTTTTAACTGGACCGTGTAGAAATATCATGCTCACAATTAATTATATCACTTGCAGAAAGAATATGTAGGTCCCAATATTCTCATTTTTGTAATATTATTTAATTTTTTCATTAAGGTAAACTATAAAAGTTTCAGATTTTTAGGTGAATCTCTTAATTATGGATTTTTATGAATAGTCAAATGTTTATGTATTGCAAAGGTGAGTACACACCTATCAGAAACCCCTTTGAGCACACAATGAACTCACACACCAGGGATTTTGCAACATTGAAGCAAATTGATGTAATTATTCAGTACATGTCATCAGCATTTAATTTCTCCATTTACCACACTCTGAATTCAACAAAAATACATTGCCTCTAGGAAATGATTTTAGTCAAGGCACTCATACCTATTCTAAATTTTGAGTGATAAATATGTAAATTGTGTACTATTAAACATGGATGACTCAACAGTGGGATTTTTATCTAGAGCATATCTTTGTAAGAAGAAGATTGAAGAAAATGAATAACTTCCAAATGTATGATAGATAATAATTGTAGCTCATAAAAGACTACATGAGTAGAGATCTCTGTGAATTAGGGGAAGATACTAATAGTTAGTACAAAAATCTCTCTAACTGACCAAATCATAAAATAGATTGATATGAAATCCAAGGAAAAATTAACATGTGAAAAAGAACCAAGTAGATGGTATTGAAAACCAAATTAAAAAAGCCCTAACGATCTGGAACCATTTGAGAGAAGATCAAAGTTTAAAGAAGACAGTAAGATATTAAAGTAAATTGTAAATATTTATTGCTTTCTCAATGCTGAATCACGTTTAAGAAATTTTACAGATGCTCCTTTCATACTTTGACAGGGGAATTTGACATCATTTAAGTTCTTATCTCCAAATTTTTCGACAGAATTCTAAATTTAAAGGAATATATTACTGTGGAATAATTCTTCTAATAGACAGCATGCCATTAAAATATATATATTTCTTAGAAAGTATATTTATTTAATTTTGTTTCAAGGACATTTTTGATTCACTTTACTGTGATGGACAGAGAATGATGGATTTATAATTCTAATGTATCTTGTTTGCCTTGTATAATCCTTTCTGAAAGTCAGAAATATAATAAATGGTACATCTCAAATCTTCATTGATTTTCTGATTTGAAAACCAGCAAAAATGAAATATAACTGTTTGTAACAATCTAGTGATTTCTGGCAGACCTCATTAATTTTCTTTTTAAATATTTTGTGTTAATAAAAAAAAGCACAAAAGTGAGATTTGTTATAATCTTTCAGAGTACTTAAGTTTGTTCATTTTCTCTTTGCATGGTGAGGAAAATGAACTTCCATAAGTACAGTTTTTAGATTCATAAAAAATATTCTTTTAAATGAAAAATTGTAAATCCAAGTTTAGTATCAAATTTTCCATTTCTCTTTTATGTGAAAATTATAAAAGTGAATAGTTAAGGCTAGTACTCATCAATTTTTGATTAAAACATGTTGATTAAGGGTTCACAAATACCTCCATAAAGAGGAAACATTTTCTACATCACAGAAACCACTCTTCATAAATAAAAAATGTAAGATAAAAGGGTATGAAATAATGCAAATAACCTTGCTGAATCTCATAAGTGCAAGGCTTACTTTATTTTCACAATTATTAAATAATTTTATAAATTAGCAGATTTCTCTACTCAGTCACTCATAACTTAGGGCGCCATTATACAAAATTGAGATTGCTGAATATCAAAGTGTTTTCAAGTAAACACATTTTTCTTTTTATTTCCTTCATTCCTAAAGACAAATCATCTATTAAAAATTGGTCAAATGATTCATCTTCATTTTGTTCTTTTTATTTTGCCCTGAAAATTACACAACCAAAATGCTAGTAAACACTTTAGCTCAGTTAAAAAACAATTTATTCTGTTGCACAAGTAAAGTATGCAATGTCATAAAAGTTTCACTAACGAGAGAAAAGGCAATTTTTAACACCTTTCACCAAAAACCTCTCAGCATGTCATGTTGTTTTGCAGGTCAAATGATTTATTTATGCTGATGTTTAGCAGGATTTATCATAATACAAATTGAAATTGAATTGAAAATCCGGGCTCCTGACTTAATATCAAAATGTTGATAAGTCACTATCATTTCCATAGTAAGGACGGAAGCCCAAGACCAGGCTAAAAAGGGCCTAAGAAGGGCAACGGAGGGTTTGTACACCCACTGAGCGGCGGCGGGCCCGGACGTCACTTATGCATCGGGTGCAGCTGGCCCAAAGGAGCCATGTATCCATAAGGCAGCAGATGTGCATCTACAGATTGAAGACCAGAATGCTCAAACTCTGAAGAAACACGTGATGTTGGGGTTGGCGCCACTGCTGGGGGTGGAGGCCTTTGCAGACGTTTGGGAAGCCTGCGTGACAAGCAAAGATCTTTGTACTTGTCCAAAAACACATTTTAATGTACTACATAATGAAATTAGAAAGGCACATATTTCAGTTCATTAGCTGTCAAATTCAATATACTATTCTTTTTAAATCATTTAAAATAACAAAACTGAAGAGCTTTTGTCCCTTTTTTAGATAAGGGAGTATACAATGCTCAATAATTTTCAAAATATAATGTTTTTATGTTTCTATAGTCTGTTAAATGTTCACTCTTCTTTTTTGAGAACATGGACACCAATGTTGTTTAGGAGATTGAATTGTGAATATCTAAGACATTTCTATCAAAAACTGAAAACTGAATAATTTAACAATTCACATTTAATCTTAAGCTTAGCCCTTGGACAAAGTAGACAATGCAGACTTTTGATAAAATGTTTGATTTGCTTCTTGCTCTAGCCTTTGGATAACCTTCCATTCAAAACAGAATGAATAATGTATTTCTTAAAAATGTAGATCTATTGGGACTGGGAGAATGAAATTGTTCAACTGAAATTCTTTAACAAAACTTCCTTCAAGTACATTTTGAAATAAGTAAGAATCATTAGAACAATACAGAAAAGTTGTAATAATGTAAGGTAACATAAAAAATAAAAACAGACAAAAATCAATAGAATAAAATAACTATTCAAATGGAAACAGATAAAAATTCAGTAAACGATTCCAAGTATACTAATAAAAGTTAAAATATAACAACCTAGTTGGTTTTGTTGCACTATGTTACATAAGAAAATTGACAGGTTAAACAGCAGAAGCTAAAACAATTAAACAAAGCAATTGAAAAGGAGAAATACACACAGATTGTGCATGAAACTGAAGAGTAATGGATCATATTTCACAGAAAAGAAAGCATGTATGGACTTAACTTTCGCAACTTTCGCAGTGTTTTGCAATTAATCTAAAGAAAAATGAAAAAGAAAATTTAAGAAAGGAAAAAAAATAATGAAAACTTACCATGAGAAGAGGGCATCATTCTTGCAGGCGCAATCTTGACAGAATCGTGGAGGGCAGGTACATGGTAAAGGAGGGCATGCAGGACATGAGGGACAAGACAGGGACCCATGTCGCTTCTTGTATCGCCATAAGAGAATAGCAATTACACCAGCAATTATTAACAAGCTCACCAGGATCAGAAACAGTTGACAAAGTCCACCGCAAGAAGGACTGCCTCCTGAAACAAGGGAAACTACTGAAATAATTGAAAGGTGTTCAGCAATAGAGATAACATAGATCAACACTGAGGACACTTTTTGAATGAGTTTGCATTATTCTTTTAATTTGTAGGATGCTGAATTCAAGTATGACAATAAAATAGCCTCGTCACTTACTATTTTTATGTGCCAACACCAGTTATTTAAAGAAATGAATTTTGTAGCGAATATAATTATATTAAAGCCAAGGAAAGATTGCTGTGAAATCAAAATGATGGGAAACTACTGATATTTGGTTAGGAAATGAAATCTTTACCAAGCAGGGACAAATGTCATACATTTAACTTTGTTGTTAGAGAAATTTTCCGCCACATGTTACTTGATAAAAAGTGATATCTTTGACACCCCTACATACTCATAATATTACTAGGAGTTCATATCATGGATTCTGAGGTACACTGTGTATTTATTTATTTATGTATTAATTATTTTAATTGATTTTATTTGATTATGATGGAAAAAAGAGTAATAAATAACAGTAATGTTATTTTCAATTTTTATTAAATGACCTCAGCAAATTCAAATAATATCTTAATGTTTTAGTGGATCATAAAAATTACATAATGAACTAACAGTTGCCAATCAGTGATAATTTTCTAGTTTATAACAAAGTCACATTCTCATCAAACTCCAAGTAACTTAATAGAAAAAATTGATATCAAATATGGATTCAGCATCAAAAAGAAACACGAGAATCAGGCATTGACTTTCAAAAAGCTCTTTATATTATTTTTTATTGCCCTGTGTTATCAAGAAGTTGAAAATAAAAAATAGTTGCTGGATCTCATTGAAAATCTCAATAAAGAAGAAATAATGAGACCTTCAAATGTTTCTATTACAGTGGATGGCATGAACCTGTTTTACGCAATATTCAATGATCCAATGACGTTTGAATATTAATTATGTTTTTATTTATTCTTGATTATTTAATTGAGGACTTTTTATTCCTTAATGAATTCTAAATTGAAGATTTATGAAGACATCAATAAAGCCTTCAAACATTTGTTTTGTCTTAATCATAAACAAATTGATTGTGGAATAAAGCAGTTGGAAGATTTGACCAAAAATATCAGTCATCAAATCTAAGATTGAATAAATGTAAGAAAATATTAATATTTGGAAAAACAATCAATTCAAACATACAAACTTCTTGGAAACAGCTGAATTACATGAAGAACACATCCATTTCTTCAGAGTAAAATTTAACAATGTTTCTTAAGATATAAATTGCATTTATTATCACTCATGAATATTATTTGACCAATTAGTTTCAATGTACATTCATTTACTAAAGCATAGACCTAAAGAATGGAGCTTTTTATGAAGTGACATAAATAATTAATACATTTTATTTTAACTTTCGCTTCAGTGGTGTGTATACAATTTTTTGGTGAAGTGATAAGGCAAAAAAGTTTTTGAAATTTTTGTGGTATAATTGTATAGTTTAATGGTGATAAGATTTTAAAAAGATATAGAAAAAATTATTCAAAACTATTGAATTTTGCAACAAAATCATTTTTCATGTAACAAATAATTATGTTAACCCATTTTACCTTTGTTGGGGCAATCTGTATTGAGTGGTGCTGCAGCTACTGTTGATGGCATCATAGGAGCAGATGTAGAAGGGTGTTGTGGTGGTTTTGTTGCAGACATACAAGAGCAACGAGCTGTAGCATCGCAGGTACAAACCCCTGAACCACCAACAATACCTCGGGTTGCATTGGCACTTGCTGTCACAAGTAAAGAAAAATTGATTGAGTTTTTCATTTGTGACTACTTTTTTGGGGAATTACATAACAGACATCAATTTCATTTGTATCTTGGTTCCTGACTGACCATTTTTAGGAATAGAATATGAAAGAAGAAAAGATTCCAACAATAATTTTTAAAACAATAGTGAGTATTCAACCTGTAATAGATCACAACGACATTCAATTTATTCACTTCCCTTTCTTCCCCTGACATATCTAACATGTTTATCTGTCTGTGTCCCTGTGACTGTGTCCACATGCCTATGATTGCCTGTTTGTTTCTGCCTCGTGTGTTTGTGTCCACTTGCCTGTTCTTGTCAGTGTGTTTGTGTGAAAAATATGAATATCTGTGTCTTCATATCTCTGTCTTTTTTACTTTATTTGTTTGTTTGTTTGTTTGTTTGTTGTGCAAGCTCTAGCAACTTCAGTGACTGAATAAGAAATTTATACTTCAATATCCAATCTTCTGTCTTCATTTTTTTGTAACTGAAGTTTCTCAGTCACTCTCAATCACCTGATGAGATTAGATTTGGGTTTTCAATCCTTACATTTTCTAGAAGTATGACAAATAAAATAGACTAATTCAGTTGTTTTTTTCTGAATTGAAGTATTATTTGGAAAAGAAATGAGAATGGGCAAGCTGAGTGATTGCCTATGGGTACTTTTACAAACTCTAGGATTACATAATTTTGATAATTTACTTACTTGACTCCATCATGCTACAATCTTGAGGGCAAAGACCAGGATGCATATCTTCCAAAGGGTCACATACACCATCAGGACATGTAGCAATATCAGGTGAACAAGTAGCATATTGTTGAGATGGTGTGCCAGCACCAGATTTTCGACTGCGCCAAGCACATCCCCCACGAGTGGCAGAACTAGAAAAGAAATCACTTTATCAATAACATGTGTATTGTAGAGATCTTTCAGCACTTTTAAAAGAGATTTGTTAACAACTTTTAACACTTATAAACACCATCTGGAATAAACAATTTCATTTTGAACTCCTTTTCCCTCTTCCTGAGTTAAATAAAAATTACTTCTTTAAAAAATGGTTTAACCCTTCAGCATGGTACGTTGTTTCCAGAGGGTAATGCCTTTTCACTTCTATTCCTGGTGCATCATGCCTTGGAGAGATGGATTTGTCATTCATAGTAAGCCATTTCAAGATGGGAGGGCCTTTTACCTAGGTTTCTTCTTGTTTGTGGTGTGGCTTCAAAGACGCTGATCACTATATGTTTCTAGTGAGCAGGTGTTAAAGCAAATTTTTGCTTTCTTGTGGAGGAGTTTTTGATCCAAATGTCTTAATATAGATAGATGTTTTTATTTCTTCATATTTGTAGCTTAGAGCAATGATTTATTTAGAGTACATCATCTTGTAAGAACTATGTAGCATTTTATATTATTGCAACCTCCAAATATATACTATTACTTTTTAATTGAAAAATATTTGTTGGTGTAAGTGTACATTTAATATTTATAATTATTGTAATTTTGTTTTGTTCAAGCATTGATTTACATGACAAATAAATAAACTTTTTATTCAGTAATTTTAATTTCCAGTTTCTCAAATTTCCAAATTTTTCTGAAAATGCAATGAATTTTCACAACACGTTTCAAGACTTGGGAAGTACAACAGCACCTATTCTTGGATTTTCCTAACATGGCACCTGAGGGACTTATCTTCTCAATGGAATATGGCACAGCTTTTTGTGTCTTTCTCAGTCCTGTTGCTGGATGTCGCATGATTGCTACTGTATCAGTGCTGCAGATCCAGCAAACATCTAGTGGCACTACCGAGAAAGATGCAAAAAGCTGTGCTATTTTCCATCATGTAGACAAGTCCCTCAGGTGACACGTTACAAAAACCCAAGTATAAGCTGAGACACTCCCACAACAGGCCTCAACTGATGCACTTGGCTGACTACCTACTCCGTGGAACCGCTGTAGGCACCTTTTATTGAAAGTTACATTAAAATGCTACCACAATCACCCAGGGCTCCATGTATACGGGTTGAGTAGGTGAGGAGCCTTTGGTGGGTAGGATTCTTGATTGGGCTCATTCAGTAGATGGACCTTTCCTGTAAGAGGTGGGGCTCAGAGCAGCCTTCCTTTTATATGCCTGTTCCCTTTCTTATGCTGCAAATGCTCTTACAAGAATATTTATTATTTATAATTTATTGTTTTTATGCTATTCAAATAAAAGTATCCAAAGTTTTTTATGACAATCATTTATTTCAGCAATTGCACAACGTTTCGTAACTCGTTTTGTTACATCATCAGGTGCTGAACTAATGGGACACAGAAACTTAGTGAGGGAATGCTATCCCATTGAATTATCTCTTCAGCAGAACATTCAAGGAAACATTATGAAATACCTCACTCTCACCACTCAGTTGAGTTATGTGGTATCAACTGAGTGAGAGTGAGGTATTTCATAATGTTTCCTTGAATGTTCTGCTGTAGAGATAATTCAATGGGATAGCGTTCCCTCACTAAGTTTCTGTGTCCCATTAGTTCAGCACCTGATGATGTAACAAAATGAGTTACGAAACATTGTGCAATTGCTGAAATAAATGATTGTCATAAAAAACTTTGGATACATTTATTTGTAAACATATATTGACAATCAAGAAGAAATATTGATTTCATGCTATTATTTTATTTTATACTCACATACTTTATTTTTTATAAAATTAACTTAATTGTAAATAATGTAACTTACTTTTGTCCTCCTTTTGCTCCAGTACCAAGTCCACAGAGTGAAACACAAGATTTCATAGTTCCTCTGGAAGCACAAGTAGGGGGCATATCCATGTTATCCATAGGCATCATGTCTTCTACAGAACCTTTGCTCATGGAATTTTCACCCATTGCATCTTTTGCCATGGAATTGTTCTTCATGGTATCATCCTTCATAGAGTCGTTTTTCATTTCTTTCCCTCCATTACCTTTCATATCCATTGTTTTTGTATTGTTCATTTCATCTTTTCCCATGGAATCCTTGGATGTGACATTTTTCATCATTGTATCCTTGTTCTTTTTCATTTTAGGAGAGCATTCTGTTGATGAAGAATTGTCAACTGTAATTTCAATTTTGGCAGAGCCACCCCTGCCTCCTCCACTTGTGCTATTCCACATAATCTCTAACCTGCAACAAATTCATGTTTTATTTAGCTTTGAAATTTATACCCTAGGAATCGATAAAGAACATTGATAATTTAAATTAATAATTTACAATGATGGTATCAAGTCTTATTTCAGATGTTGATTCACAGAGTTTGCTAGGAGGATTTGTTGAAAAGTTCTCTTCTCACTTCCTAAAATAAGTGTTAATTCTCAGAAATTAATAGTTCATAATGTCCAAAATGTTTGATTTGAAAGTGGTTAATTTTTATCAATAAGTAGTGTGTGGCAATAAGATAAAATATGTTGGTTGACAACAGAACTTGTCTTAGTTTGAAAACAATTCATTCCCTCCCCACAAGAAGATGTTTGCCTAAACTAGGCAGTGTCCAGTTTTTCAGTTAGCAGCGGAGGCTTGGCCTCGCTTATAGTCTACCCAACATTTGCAGCAAATTTTTTTATTGTCCCATCCAGTGGTGGATTAACCAATAGGCACTACTAGGCAACTGCCCCTGATAGACAACACCTGAGGGGCCCCGATGACATGAAATTTGTTTAAAACGTTTTTTATTAATTAAATGAGACATACATTTTACTTTTGTAACTATGCATTAATTTTTGAGACACTTTGAGCTCATAAATGCAACTGTCAAATTAAATGACTGCATATAATAAAAGCGAAAAATGAAATCATGAAAACTCTTATTTTTTTATTACTGAACACAAAGTCACTTTTTTTGTGTACAAATTTTAAGGGACTTCAAATATATAATGAAATAAAATCATGCATCAAAAATTTTTTAAGATATGTTAATGTATAAATTGAGAATGCATATACTAATAACATGTAATTTCGTGAGATACTGAAAATATCTTAAAATAACCTATTAATATTCTGAGAATGTTATCTCATCACAAGATACAGAAGATCATCTATGATATTCTGAGTATATTATATAATAGACTATAGTATATTTTAATGTTCGGGACACAGAATTTAATCAGAATAAATTTAATCAAATAATATCTTGCAGTGTCGAATAATATCATTAGATAATATATACATAAAGTTTAGATAAAATTTAAAATAATATTTAGATAAATAGCACTTCAAGTTTTCTTGACAATAACGATAATGAATTGTTCTGCTGAACTTTCTTTTTCAGATTTGAAACGAATCAAGACCAGTTGAAGAGCTACTAAGCAGTAGGAATGATTAGATACTATGTAGAGTTTTCTTTGCATTGAATCTGATACTATAAGGAAAATTGATTTTGATGACATTATTAACAAGTTCATTGAACTGAGATGCAGGAGAGTTCTTCTGAATCTCATTTTGTATCTATAATTGAAAAGTTTGTTTTAAAATATTAATAAATTTTATTTGAATATTAATTGTTATACTTTTATATGGAAAAGAGGTGGCTGATCAATAAAAATTGAGAGGGGGGTGCCTCTCATTTGCAATCACCTGGGACCTCATTGAGCATTAATTCACTACTAGTATCACCCTCGGTATTTTTCCCATGCTGCATGCAACTCTGCCCCAGCCCAGATCTCTGAGCACCCATTCATTTTCTCACTTGACTCACAACTTGCTTTGCCTTTGGTAATTCCAACAGCCCCTCAAAGAAAACATCTAGCGCAGGGGTTTTCAATGGGGTCAGTATAGACCCCTTGGAGGTCAATGAAATTTTGAAGGGGGACCAATGTTGATTAAGGGATCAATTGGGGGTCAATAGCTGAATATCAATGCCTTAACAGTGAAGACGCCACAAATTACAAAAATATTAATGAAAAAACTTAAATAACTGTTTTGTGATATAATGCAACAAAACATATATAATAAATTACAAATTTACTCCTCTTCTTTTATTTCCAATTTTCATTCTTAGGAATTAGGATGTTTAAAAAAATCAAGATATAACTATGCATTAACAACAATACTCTATAATGCAAGAAAGTACTCTCTGCAATACACATGGGAGAAATGGTATGGGCAGTTCTCAAAAAAACTCAGCAATTTGTAACCATTGCATTTCAATGAAGATTAGAAACTCATGTACTGAAAAGCGGGAGTGTCTTTGGTAATTTAAAAATAGAGGTATTTAGGAGAATATTGGGAATTGTTACATGTAAGTCATTTATGTGCAATTTTTTGTGTCATGATTATGGATGCTATATATTACAGAGAAAATGTAAGGGGGTTAATGAATGAAACATTCTCTTAAAAGGGGTTGATGAAATAAAAAGATTGGGAATGGCTGATCTAGAGGATGGCCTGCGAGCACAGCTTAATTCAGCAGTATGTACACTTTGCAAGGAATTTATTTACAGTGATTTCTGTTAAGTGTGTGTACTAAAGTGATAAGAAGAGCAATTGTTTTAAAGTACATGACTAAAGGAGTGTGGGTTTGTTTGACAAATCCTGTTTTTTTAAAATTCATTTTTCAGTGACAGTAAAGAAATTTAAAGGGAAATTATTTTGCTGGCCTCCTTGGCATGTAGAGCCTTTACCTACCCCTGGCCGAAATCCCTTGTTAAATCTTTTATCCAGGAATTCTTTCACTACCTGAGTTGTCACAATGAAGTATTTAGCGTTTATGTGAATTTGTCAACTGTTTATTAAATCTTTGTGAATCATTTGAGATCTGTTTATGAAAATACTTGATTAATATATTGAAAAAATATTAACCATAAAGAACTATATTATTACCAAGAAATAATTATTGTAAGAAAAAATTGTTATTAACTTTCAGTGCCTAACAATAATATATGTATTGAAACTTTCTCAAGTTCTCAAAGATCATTGGGTATTATTGCTTTTTGTTTCAATGAGATAAAAAAAATCACAGTATTTTATTTGCGAGTGTGTTTAATATTACATATTAAAAATAATAGTATAAAGAAAGAGTTGATTTGATTCCAGAATTGTCTGATTTCAGAAATTATTTGCTTTCTTACTTGAATTAATGAATTAAATTGAACACATGAATTTTAAAACAGCACAAGTTCAAATTTTTATGCTCAATGCTAGATTTATTGGAATCATTGAAATTATTTTGCCATAAGCTTCCACATGACATTCAGAATAGCACGAAATTTGATTTTTCTAATGTGTGTTTCAAATGACAATTATCAAAATATCACAAGAGCAGTGCCACCTTTATCATTTGTTCCTCTATGAGGATTCTACTATTACAACAAAAAAATCAATAATGTGATTGGAATAGCTTCATTGTCAGGTTTTTAAAGAAATACAGCGAGATTTTTGTCTTGATTCATGTCTTGTGTAGCTTTTATCATTTAGTTATATCTGTTTTTCAGTTTTTCTTCTGTGTATTTTGTTATGAATGTTTTGTATTTATTATTTATCTTATACCACTTTCATTAATTTTTGTATTTTCCTATGTATGTTTTGTATTCATGTACATGTGGTTGTTACTGTTTATTTATACATTTAATTACAATTATCTATGTGCTTCCTATTGCTGCGTAAACCTTGTCTGTTTTCTAAATTGTGTTCATTACAAATAAAAAATAAATGTCTTTAGCAGGTTCTATCTTATAAAAAATCACAGTTCAACACAAAACTTTCTTTAGCAAACTGTTTTTGAATTAATGACTTTAATTGTTCTTCAAAAGTATTTTGTTTGGAAAATTTTACGTTTTGGCGAAGATACCACTTCGGAGTTGGGCTTACATGATAGTATCTGGAGCTGATCGGAGAGCCATGGCATCGCTCACGTACACAATGCCACCTCTTTGTGTGACATCCAATGGGCGATGCTCTTCCTTTTGTGGTATCCAAAATCGCAAAGCAGGTTGCCCAGATGCTGTGACATCTGCTGCTGCAGCTGAGGGACCAGCTGGTTGTACTACCCGAGCATAAGCTGTTGCACTTCTCAGCACCTGAAAATGCCATTCATGTTCAATTTTGTTACAATTAGCCAATTATCAGTTACATCTTCCAATTTTCAAAACCAATTGTCAGAAAAGTGAGAAATGTCAAATTCTATAATTTTTGCAAATTCTACATAACAATTTCTATAATTTTTGCTTTCTTCAAAAGTGTTTTAATGTTATAGTTTTTTAAACCATTTTTGTATTAACGGCAGAGACACTGATGATTCATGACTAAATTTGCTTGCTTTAAACTTCACTTTTTTTCTGTACAGCTATCTCTGCTATTACTTTGTATTCTGACACTTTTTCCCATTACTAAGAACACCTATTCTATTCATAAGTACACATATTTTATGGAAAAACTCAAATTTGAACTATTCAATCAACTTAAGTCACTCAGACTACTTCTGATCTTATTTAATCTTGATAATTGGAAATCCATTGTATTTTATTTTCAAATAGATAGATAAATTTATTCTGCAAATAGTTACAAAAACTGGTGGCAGAATTTGAAAGGAGAGAGGAGTTTAGGATTTTCTCAAGTAATGGCCAATGCAAACTAAATATCAGAAAAGAGGATGAATAACGTTTATCAAACAAAACTGTTCTTGATAATAGGTACTTATTCCTAACTGTTTAATAATTTCTGCTACCAAAGATGTCATATGACTTTGAAAATACTTCATTATTACTATTCATTTACTCACACATTTCTAATGTATGCATCACCAAAATTTCTTCTAATGGGGCCAGATACAAAGTTTTTAAGAGCTTTGCAGGGCCAAATATAAAAGACATAATATTTGTCTTCATTAATGTGCAATGAAGGTTACTATTTGAAAATTTAATTATAGGTGTTTCTTTTCTAAAACTCAGATATGATAAATAATTTTAAAGCATACCCCAATGAGAGCAAATTGATTTTTAAACTCTAACAAGAAGTTAATTTTTGGATCAATTTTTGTTTCCACTGTTATTAAAATGTCTTTCAAATATTTGTTACATCAAATGTTAAGTTACATCTGTATTTGGACTTCATATTTGAGAATATCTGTTCACTTCTATAACTTGTTCCCAGAAACTTCTGAGAAAGTTTTTAATTTTTGGATAAAGGTCCATTGGAATTTGTTCGTAGAATTCAATAAAATTTCTTTTGGGAAATTGATCCTGCATTACATCATCAGCTTTGAGGACAATTATTTCCATTTGTATAGCTTCTGGAATTTGCTCAGTATCACATGAAAATAGGTTCTAATGTTATTGGAGTTATCATCGAAGTCAGCATATCTATTTTTGAACTGCATTTTCAGGTTTGAAAGGATTTCCGTACAAAATAGAAGCAGAAACTAAGAACTATTTCCAGTACTTAGTAACTTACAGGTAGGATAGTGAGAAAATGATTTGTAGCAATCTCTTTTGCTAGAAATAATATTTTCTGTGTAAATGCCTTGATATACAAGTTGCATGTAAGGTTATTTTTTCCTTGCAGTTTTTATTAATTTTATTTAGATACACGACAATATCTTAAATGAAAGTCAGTTTCCATAATCTGTGTTAGGTTAAATTCAATTAGAATATGTTTTGGGTTGGCAGGCCACATATAATATTCCCAAGGGCCGGATGTGGCCCGCGGGCCATAGTTTAGAGATACCTGCTCTAATTCATCTCCTCACCTTTGCCTTTGAAGGATATTCAGGCATAGGAAGTAATGGCATCATTGAAGACATATCCGTGGTCATCATTGATGACTCCATTGTCATCATGTCTGAGGTTGACATTTCATTCATCATCATCATAGAGGTCGTAGAAATCATTTTCAATTTCATCATCATTGTTGGTTCTGTTGTGGGTGCAGCTCCTGAGTGAACATTTATCATTACATCCACCTATATAAAAGAAGAACATATCTTAGAAACCCTTGATTTTGAATTCCATTCACACAGCAAAAATATTTGATCATAAAGAAAAGAGAGAAGATTTTAAAAGAATATCAGTATTAAGTATGTAACTATTTTGTTTGTATCATTAGAAAGCAAACAATAATAAAGTAACTCACATGACTAACAGGAGCAACACCAGGAGTCAAGGAAGTGTCATTTGCTTGCATCACAATAGAATATGGGTCTCTACCTTCAGGGATGTTAGCTGTTTTTGCAACTTCCAAACCTGTAAGAGGAGACAAATATAAAATATATTGTTTCCTTTATTGTATTGATGAAAATGAGAACAATTAATCTCAATGTGCAATATATAATTCTTGCGCATTGATATAATTTCGAAAAATGTTCATTCAATAATGTTTGTACTTAGTGATCATAATAAAATAAATTGTGTAGATAAGATCATAATCTATCGCTAGAAATAATTCGCACCCTTTGTAATTTACAAAATATGTGAACCAGGTACAGTACAAACCTCTTAATAAAATATTGTTGTGAATTTAGGATTTTATTTTATTAAAAGAGCTGTTATAAAAAGTTAGATTTTATTTTTCTTAATGTATATTTACATTAATACATAACTGTAAGATTAGGCATTCTCGAAATAATTGTGTAGTGTAGTTTGTCTACGCTGTATAGTTTGCAACGGAAAAGAACCATGTTGCTGAAAAACCAATCAAAACAGTATGAATGTTCCAATTTCAAATCTTGGACAAGATGTTGAGGTATTCCACAAACCAACTCACAAAAGCTTACCATTCTTTCTTAAAATTCCTATGCTCATGTATAGAACTAGTGAAAGGCTTCACAGCAACTCAAGGTGAAACAGCGAAATATTAATAGTGGGACTAAAAATTCTTACCATATTTTACTAACCAGGGAAAATTTTGATTAAGGGCCAACAAATTAGATTTTAATAGATGGCTTATTTGATTTAGTAGAATTTTATTAAGAGGGATTAAAATGCATTGTTAGTACAGCAAAAGTTTTTGGGAGTTCTCACTTTTATTTTATTACCTGGAAAACTTTATTATGCAAAATTTTATTAAATGGATTTTTCTATTTAAGTGCTTTATCAGTTTGGTAAAATTCAGTTCAACATTGCTAGTTAATCCACATTTAAGAAGTGCTGGAAAATTATATGAGAACTGATTGATTTAATGCATCTATCTTTATATAAACAGCAGATTCTTGAACCACGTTGAACATTATGTAGTTTGTAAATAAAAATAAAAACCAATTTAAAACTAAAACATTTTTAAGATAACTGATCCATGTTCAAATACAAAATACGATGTCCTCCATATCTTAAATATTTTGAGATTTTGTTATTGTTTATAATGATGAGATAATCTACAAAGGAAATGCTACAGAAATGTTGTGACAAACATAGTGTGATAGTTTTGTTTGCAAGAGAAAGTTCCAAATAATTTTAAATAGCCATTACAATAAAATGGGGTGAATAGAAAAATGTTTACACATTTTCTTATGTATCTAAAGACATTAGAAAAGTTATTGTGTACTTTATATCACATAATATGGGTCTTAATTTGTTCTTGACTTTTCAAAAATAATTTCTTAAATCTGTATATTGAAAGTATTTTTTTTAACATTGATATTCCTATTCATCTGCTGATGTGGTGTACAGAAACATCCTCTAAACTTTATTGTCTTTTCTGTTTTCCTTTGAAAAGAAGAGAATAGAAACAGAATATGACCAATTAATACCCAATAATGTATGAAGCTACAATATATAGATAAAAAAAACTTTTGTAGATCAGCAAAAAATACCTTTTACTTTAGGTTCAAAAATATCAGTAGCACACAATCAACTGAAAATCTAATATGTCTGTTAATAATAAACCATCAGTTCAAGTAAGCAATTCACTTACCCTAAAAATTTTTTTTTTTTCATTAAATATCAGTAATTCTTTAAAAATAGAAATAAGAGTTACTCAATCGGGAATTTTTATTACATCTTTCCTTTTACTTGAAGTTCAGTTTTACATAATTTTATAGGAGGTAAACATTGACACTTACGGCAAGCAATAGCTGTCCTCTCTTTGCCGAGGTGTTCTGCTTGATCCTGAGCACATTCAGGAAGGAGGAACAACCCTGCATCATCATTGAGGACTGTGAAAGTGTAACTGTTGGGTTCCAAAGTATCTGCATCAGTAAAGGATAAAGCAGGTCCTTCTACGTATGTACCCTGAAAGTAAATAAAGAATTATTTCAGAAGTACGGTGTCAAAATGAGAAATAGAGAAATATAGTGTCAAAAAGAGAAGTACGGTGTCAAAATGAGAAGATGTAAGTTCAGCATTTTCAACTTTATTTACAATAAAAGAACTAAAGAGAAAGTTTTGCAAGGTTGCAAAAAATTGATGTAAACATTTTGACAGAAATACATCTTTTGGGGACCCTGATACCAAATATGTGTTTTGTTTTAGAATGTCTGTTTGTTTGTGTATGAACAATTCTAGCTATGCATTCGATAACCTTGTGAACAATCAATAGAACAATCCAATTCAATCAATTCGCGAATTTACTGTTTTCGTCACTTGTATGCAAAAAGTTAATTTTTTCTTCGATAGTACTTAGAACTATCATCAGAGCATCAGCCATATATAAGCACAACCTTCTGGAGGGCATAAAGTTAAAGAAATGCTCAGAAACTGCTGTGAAGAGTGTTTCTCAGTAAAATGACATTAGAAACAATTGTTCATCTCCTTGAGGTGATTTATTTCCTAACTGCCAAAACGCACTTTATATGGTAATTACTTTCATACAATTGAGTAAAATTACAAAAACAAAAAAATGATAGCTAGAGGTGTGACCTCCTGACCTCTCACTTTGACCCACAGGCTTAACTGGCTCAGTGCATCAACTACAGTGCCTCTGATCGGGAGGTCTTAGGGTTCGATATCCGACGGTTGCAGGGTTTTCGACACGAGCAAGATAGTGTTGAGTTCAATCGCTTCCTGGAGGAGAATTTTGGCGGCTGGCTGCTCTGATCGGTAGTCTTCCAGAGTTCCTCCGATCAAAACCAGGTGAATGCCTGAGCAGTACTCTAACAAACGGGCCACGGACTGCGAGCTATCTTTCCTTTCACTTACTTGCCTTATTCTCACCACTTACTTTCTCGCTCAGACACTTACATGCACTATACTACCAGACATGTGGGGAGCTTAGAACTTGTCCCGGCCGGGGCGGTGTTCCGCAGATGGGAGATACCTCGTTGGGGTAACCCCGCCAAACGACGTGTAGGTCGGCACTGCGTCTTATCTATCGAGGAAGACCTCCGCTTTCTCACGAGCAAAATACTTGCACCACGCTTATGGGACTAACGACCTTCGCAATTGACTCGTTCAGAATCAATCAAATGAACCCTCTGGAACCACCCACCTGCGTCAACTGCGAACCGTTCACTGAGGAGTAATGACCATAGTAGTTGACGCGTAATAAATGAAGCCCCCTGGAGCCACCTCCCTGCGTCAACTGCGACCCGTTCACTAAGAAATAATGACCATAGCAGTTGACGCGTAATAAATGAAGCCTCCAGGAGCCGCCCACCTGCGTTAACTGCGACCCGTTCACTAAGAAGTAATGACCATAGTAGTTGACGCGTAATAAATAAAGCCACCTGGAGCCGCCCACATAAGACAACTGAGACCCGTCCACAAAGGAGTAATGACCATAGCAGTTGACGCGTAATAAATGAAGCCCCAGGAGCCGCCCACCTGCGTTAACTGCGACCCGTTCACTAAGAAGTAATGACCATAGTAGTTGACGCGTAATAAATAAAGCCACCTGGAGCCGCCCACATAAGACAACTGAGACCCGTCCACAAAGGAGTAATGACCATAGCAGTTGACGCGTAATAAATGAAGCCCCTGGAGCCGCCCACTTGCGTCAACTGCGATTCATTCACTAAGGAGTAATGACCATAGCAGTTGGCGCGTAATAAATGAAGCCTCCAGGAGCCGCCCACCTGCGTTAACTGCGACCCGTTCACTAAGAAGTAATGACCATAGTAGTTGACGCGTAATAAATAAAGCCACCTGGAGCCGCCCACATAAGACAACTGAGACCCGTCCACAAAGGAGTAATGACCATAGCAGTTGACGCGTAATAAATGAAGCCCCTGGAGCCGCCCACTTGCGTCAACTGCGATTCATTCACTAAGGAGTAATGACCATAGCAGTTGGCGCGTAATAAATGAAGCCTCCAGGAGCCGCCCACCTGCGTTAACTGCGACCCGTTCACTAAGAAGTAATGACCATAGTAGTTGACGCGTAATAAATAAAGCCACCTGGAGCCGCCCACATAAGACAACTGAGACCCGTCCACAAAGGAGTAATGACCATAGCAGTTGACGCGTAATAAATGAAGCCCCTGGAGCCGCCCACTTGCGTCAACTGCGATTCATTCACTAAGGAGTAATGACCATAGCAGTTGGCGCGTAATAAATGAATCCCCCTGGAGCCACCTCCCTGCGTTAACTGCGACCCGACCACAAAGGAGTAATGACCATAGCAGTTGACGCGTAATACATGAAGCCTCCCGGAGCCGCCCACCTGCGTTCCCACCTGCGTTCACTGCGACCCGTTCACTAAGAAGTAATGACCATAGCAGTTGACGCGTAATAAATGAATCTCCCTGGAGCCACCTCCCTGCGTTAACTGCGACCCGTCCACAAAGGAGTAGTGACCATAGCAGTGGACGCGTAATAAGTGTAGCCCACCTGCGTCAACTGCGACCCGTTGAGGTAGACGTCGAGCACGGGGGGCGTGGCCTGCAGCTCGAGCGGCGAGTCGTCCTCGTCCAGCACGAGCACCTCCACCTCGGCTGAGGCCGTGGCGGAGGCGCCCGCGCGCGCGGCCGTGCACGAGGCCAGGGCGCGCACGCTGGGCGCGGCCTCGCGGTCCAGGGGCAGGCGCGTGCGCAGCAGCCAGGGGCCCCGCCCGCCCGCCGGCCGCTCCGCCGCCAGCTGCTCCTCGGGGCCGCTGCCTGCCGCCAGCAAGAAAAGGGGGAGGGGCGTCAGACGGGAAGGCGGACCCCTTTCGAACCGTTCTGTGCATCTGGAGTACAGTGGCGGCTCGTGATTAGGTTGCACAACCACCAGAAAATGAAAAACATCTCATAATATCTTAGGAATATACATTTTTCTTTCAATGACGTTAAATATTCAAGATAATGCAGCAATACCGATGTATACGAAATCATTTTGTAACGGAAGAGCGTCCAACGGACGCTCTCTCCGGTGTCTGGTGCATTGTAGAACGCTCTTGGATCTTGGCTGTACCGATTTACTCTTTGGAACTTCGATTTAGCACGGGGAACATACGGCCTTTTGGTGGCGCAACCTGATAGTGGTTATCACCTTATAGTACCTCCTTCACACGGGGTCACTCGGCAGCACCACTGAAAAGCACCGCGCCCCTTCACACAAGCCGCCGATCAGAGTGACTGAGCGTGGGAAAGTAAGGATTCGTGAATTGCCGCTGTGGATCTCGGACGCCGCATGGAAGTCAAAACGAGCTTAGTGGCGCTTCCGAGTGGCTGAGAGTGAAGGCTGCATTTTAGAGCTGCTCTGCTGGTGGTGGCGCATCTGCGCTGTTGGTCGTGAGAGTCACTCGGCAGCACCACTGAAAAGCACCGCGCCCCTTCGCACAAGCCGCCGATCAGAGTGACTGAGCGTGGGAAAGGAAGGATTCGTGAATCGCCGCTGTGGATCTCGGCGGCCGCATGGCAGTCAACACGAGCTTAGTGGTGCTTCCGAGTGGCTCAGAGTGAAGGCTGTATTTTAGAGCTGCTCTGCTGGTGGTGGCGCATCTGCGCTGTTGGTCGTGAGAGTCACTCGGCAGCACCACTGAAAAGCACCGCGCCCCTTCGCACAAGCCGCCAATCAGAGTGACTGAGCGTGGGAAAGGAAGGATTCGTGAATCGCCGCTGTGGATCTCGGCGGCCGCATGGCAGTCAACACGAGCTTAGTGGCGCTTCCGAGTGGCTCAGAGTGAAGGCTGCGTTTTAGAGCTGCTCTGCTGGTGGTGGCGCATCTGCGCTGTTGGTCGTGAGAGTCACTCGGCAGCACCACTGAAAAGCCCCGTGACCCTTCACACAAGCCGCCGATCAGAATCACTGAGCGTGGGAAAGGAAGGATTCGTGAATCGCCGCTGTGGATCCCGGCGGCCGCATCGCAGTCAACACGAGCTTAGTGGCGCTTCCGAGTGGCTCAGAGTGAAGGCTGTATTTTAGAGCTGCTCTGCTGGTGGTGGCGCATCTGCGCTGTTGGTCGTGAGAGTCACTCGGCAGCACCACTGAAAAGCCCCGTGACCCTTCACACACAAGCCGCCGATCAGAATCACTGAGCGTGGAAAGGAAGGATTCGTGAATCGCCGCTGTGGATCCCGGCGGCCGCATCGCAGTCAACACGAGCTTAGTGGCGCTTCGAGTGGCCGAGAGTGAAGGCTGCATTTTAGAGCTGCTCTGCTGGTGGTGGCGCATCTGCGCTGTTGGTCGTGGGAGTCACTCGGCAGCACCACTGAAAAGCACCGCGCCCCTTCGCACAAGCCGCCGATCAGAGTGACTGAGCGTGGGAAAGGAAGGATTCGTGAATCGCCGCTGTGGATCTCGGCGGCCGCATGGCAGTCAACACGAGCTTAGTGGCGCTTCCGAGTGGCTCAGAGTGAAGGCTGCGTTTTAGAGCTGCTCTGCTGGTGGTGGCGCATCTGCGCTGTTGGTCGTGAGAGTCACTCGGCAGCACCACTGAAAAGCCCCGTGACCCTTCACACAAGCCGCCGATCAGAATCACTGAGCGTGGGAAAGGAAGGATTCGTGAATCGCCGCTGTGGATCCCGGCGGCCGCATCGCAGTCAACACGAGCTTAGTGGCGCTTCCGAGTGGCTGAGAGTGAAGGCTGCATTTTAGAGCTGCTCTGCTGGCGGTGGCGCATCTGCGCTGTTGGTCGTGAGAGTCACTCGGCAGCACCACTGAAAAGCACCGCGCCCCTTCGCACAAGCCGCCGATCAGAGTGACTGAGCGTGGGAAAGGAAGGATTCGTGAATCGCCGCTGTGGATCTCGGCGGCCGCATGGCAGTCAACACGAGCTTAGTGGCGCTTCCGAGTGGCTCAGAGTGAAGGCTGCGTTTTAGAGCTGCTCTGCTGGTGGTGGCGCATCTGCGCTGTTGGTCGTGAGAGTCACTCGGCAGCACCACTGAAAAGCCCCGTGACCCTTCACACAAGCCGCCGATCAGAATCACTGAGCGTGGGAAAGGAAGGATTCGTGAATCGCCGCTGTGGATCCCGGCGGCCGCATCGCAGTCAACACGAGCTTAGTGGCGCTTCCGAGTGGCTCAGAGTGAAGGCTGTATTTTAGAGCTGCTCTGCTGGTGGTGGCGCATCTGCGCTGTGTTTGTCACAGCGGCGACACTGCGCCGTCGTGTGAATGCAAGAGAATTGATTAATACATTCTCATAAAACATCTATGTATTCTGGATAATCTCACTTACCATTGCCTAAGGTGTAGGAAAGATTATGTTGAGGGCAAAGGTCAGATAAATAAGGAGGACCCAGAGGTCCTAGAAGAGATGATGGACGATTTTCAGGTATCTCGTAAAGTGCTGCAGGCCAGAAGCAAAGTTCCTGCAACAACCACGAGGAAAACAATTGAATGGAGCGAGTTTCGAGCAATATGAATAAATTATTTAATAGTAACATTGGAACCATTAGTAAACCTCTTTTGTGGTTTTATTCCGAGTAGAACTTCTGGTTGATCAATTGAAAATTACGTTTTCTTTGAGAGCTTTCAAAATTAAATTTTCAAATAAATTTTAACGTATCAATAAATAATGAAATTACTGTGTAATTACATTTCTTTTAAATACTGGACACAAATACTTTTTCTTCACGTTATAACTGAAAGATTAATTGAACATTGGAACTATACTCTTTTTCAATTGAATCGTTTATTTCAAAAACCCATCAAACGTCAAATTTCTCATCTCGAGAAAACTGAGGGAAAGTGTCTTAATTTTCCCTATTTCAAAATATTTTTTAATATTAAAACAGCTAATAAATGAATATTTTTTAGGTAAATATGGAATAAGCGAAATGTCTATCCTCATGGAACAATTTTCCACCGCTAAAGCGCATTTTAAATTTTGGCGTTTGACGGGTTTCTGAAATAAACGATTCATTTGACTTTTGCTTAACACACGAAAGTTCTCAAGCATCATGTCAAAATTGTCAACAATTAAGAAAATACTGAAAATGAAAAATTGAATCTAACCTGCGTCAGACTGTCACAGTCAAGGGCTTTCCCATCAGAGGGCAACAACGTAACGTTGAGCCGAAGTTCTGCAGATGGAACTCCAGGTTCAGTGGCAAGAAGTAGAATATTTGTCTGAAATTCTCCTGTTGAAAATGGAAATGTCCAATAGATGATTGAAATAGTGAAAAATATTTTGTGAATTAAGTCAGATAAATAATAATAATGTAAAAATATTAAAATAGCAAAACTACTCTAATGATTTCCTACAGATTAAGGAATACTAAGATACCACGTAATCAAACAATCTGCCTGCTTGTCATAGTCAATATAGAAAAATGCTCTAAAAATATTTTACTAGTATTTATTTGTACTCAAAGTCATCACACCGACAAATAATGACTTTTTTCTTATCTCTGACAACCACGCATTCATCACTTTTTGGTTGGAGATCATTGTAATGACGACTGATACTCGCACGTAAATGTTGTGGAAACACACGACGCATGGCCAATTGATATTTCGCACATACATTTCACAATGGAAGTCAGTAAGAATTTACTTTCCAAAGTAATACGGAGTAGATGAGAGACGGAATGTGTATGCTTTGTCTAAAAACTAATCTAACAACTACAACGAAAACTCTGCATTAGGAATGCCAATATACTGAGACATACCCGGTTATCTCAAGGGAAATATTGATTAGAATAATATGGAATACTGCCTCATTTTGAAGTATTGGTACCCGGGAGGACGAAAGTAAAAGAGTAGCATGCTACATTTACAAAGAGGATATTGGGTAGCCATACTGAACATTGAAATATTAGTAGCAAACATTGTGATGTAAATTGTAGGACTTAGAAATGTTCAAGGCTGAAATAAACAAATATGGGACATCGGAGATACCTATGACCAAAACAAGCAATCTGTGGTGCTATGACCAGCGTGATTCAGATTATCATAAATATTGCTTTTTAAAATAATTTCAAGACAAAATTAACATAATTTCAAAATAATTTCAACCAATGTTAAGTTTGAAACACTCACCATCTTTCCTGGCTACGCCGTCAGCCAGCCTCAGCTCCCCGGAGCTGGTGCTGACAGAAAGGACTGTACCGTCCGCAGCCGGCTGGCGTAAACTGTACGCCACCTGAGGCAGATTAGTCGCTGAGTCCCATTCTATCCTATTGCATCACTTCTCATCCCATTTCGTTTTCTCCCGTCCTACCACATCGTATCACATCATCTCCTAACCACCTCAACACCCTCCAGCCAACACATAACGCCCTATTCGATTCTAATATAATCAATACCAACCCAACGCAGCCCATTCCATAGCAATCCATCCAAACGAACAATCCCAACCAACCCATGCAACCTATCTTAACGAACAGTACCAACCCAACCCATCACCTGCAATCGATTCCCACCCAATCAAACATACTCCAACCCAAGCCACCCACTCCAACCTAAGCAACTCACTCCAACCTAAGCCACTCACTCCAACCTAAGCAATCCACTCCAACCTAAGCAACCCACTCCAACCTAAGCAACCAACTTCAACCTGAGCAACCCACTCCAACCTAAGCAACCAACCCCAACCCAAGCAACCCACTCCAACATAAGCAATCCACTCCAACCTAAGCAACCCACCCCAACCTAAACAACCCACTTCGACCTGAGCAACCCACCCCAACCTAAGCAACGCACTCCAACATAAGCAACCCACTCCAACCTAAACAACCCACTTCAACCTGAGCAACCCACTCCAACCTAAGCAACGCACTCCAACATAAGCAACCCACTCCAACCTAAACAACCCACTTCAACCTGAGCAACCCACTCCAACCTAAGCAACCCACTCCAACATAAGCAATCCACTCCAACCTAAGCAACCCACTCCAACCTAAGCAACCAACTTCAACCTGAGCAACCCACTCCAACCTAAGCAACCAACCCCAACCTAAGCAACCCACTCCAACATAAGCAATCCACTCCAACCTAAGCAACCCACCCCAACCTAAACAACCCACTTCGACCTGAGCAACCCACCCCAACCTAAGCAACGCACTCCAACATAAGCAACCCACTCCAACCTAAACAACCCACTTCAACCTGAGCAACCCACTCCAACCTAAGCAACGCACTCCAACATAAGCAACCCACTCCAACCTAAACAACCCACTTCAACCTGAGCAACCCACTCCAACCTAAGCAACCCACTCCAACCTAAGCAACCAACATCAACCTGAGCAACCCACTCCAACTTAACCAACCCACTGTAACCTAACCAACTCAGTCCAATCTAACCAACCCACTGCAATCTAAACAACCCACCAACCCATTCAAACCCAAACCAACCCATTCAAAGCCATTTTAATCAACCAACCCAATGAACCCAACCGAACCCGTCTCATTCCAATCTATCTCAACTTAACCCATCTCATCATGAATCTAAACGCATCAAGACACTATTTCGTCTTCAGTCCAGCCCATCACAGCCAAAGCCATTCTACCGCCCGCATTTGCGCTCAGTCGCTCGGAGAGGAGTAGATGCTCACCTGTCCGGGCGCGGGCTCCGAGCCAGCGCCGCCAGCCGCAGCGCCAGCGGTGGGCGCAGCGGCGGCGGCGGCGGCGGAGGTGGGCGAGGGGGCGGGGGAGGAGGAGGAGGCGGGGGCGTCGCGGCGCAGCGCGCGCACGCGCAGAAGCAGCGCGCCGGCCGGCACTTGGGGCGGCACGCGCAGCGCCAGCTCCGCCAGCGGGAAGTACAGCCCCCCGGCCCCACCCCCGCCCTCCGCGCCCGACGCCGCCTGCGACAGCAGCGCTGCAACACGCCATCCACGCGCTCTCCAAGTGCACGAGACAACACAAACAACGTGGTCCCCATGTTCCCTCCCATGCGACACATACAGCTTTTTACTGTTTTTTGACTAAATAAATAAATAAATGAAGAAATTAGTCTCATTTTTTTTAAATAACGATAAAAGTGAAATTACGAAAGAAACTTTACAAGGAAATACTAAAAATTTTTTTTCCAAGAAATCTATAAATAGGTTAATTTTATTAATACAATTTATTATTAACTATCTGACCCGGCGAACTCTGTTCCGCCTTAACAGCCGGTCCCATCTTTTTCTCGCGTCGCACTCACTGTGAGAAATTGTACTATCCTTGTTGCACTCGTGATAATAAAGCAATCGCAGATTTGTGTTTTTTTCTCAAACAAAGAAGAATTTGAAAATAATTGATATTAAATAGATCATTAAAAAATCTATTACGTACCAGAGCGTTTTTTGAATTGATTTTTGTTTAAGAGAGAAATACAAAGCTGTAATCATAGGGACCGGCTGTTAAAGGCAATACATAAGCAGATTTTGGAATTTATTAAATTAAATTGTTTATTAGAAAATACAAATAAAAAAAATAAGTAGATTAATCATTCATTATTGTTCCTGTATTTTGGTGCATAGGTTGCATTCTTCAGTTAAGTACCTTGTGATACACGACATTCTTTGTATTATTATCACGCGCAGGTTACAATAGGCAACAATGACCGCTAACATGCGAAATCATGCGAAAACGTGCAAAAACGTGCGTTCTCACACAGGAACGCTGTCGAACGGGACAAACAGTATCCTATGTCCGTCTCCTGGTTCTAAGCTTCCTGCTCACCAATTTTCAGCCAAATCGGTACAGCCGTTCTTGAGTTATAAATAGTGTAACTAACACGACTTTCTTTTATATATATAGATATAGATATATATATATATATATATATATATAATTTGTTTAATTTATTTATATTTTATTAATAATTTATTAATTGGTCGGAAGCAAAATGTTACACTATGAAACGATGACGTTGATGATGGGTATTAATACATGAGTGTAATATTACGACACGAGCGAGGAACAAGCGAGAATTGTGAACTTCATATGAGAGTATTAATACCCATTACATCGAGTTTCATACTTTTTCTACGCCTTTTGGTAACGTTTATAAGATAAAGTTTTACATTGAATCGTTTCATGTTAGTTGACAGGTAGGATTCAGTCATGACCACCTAGCGGACAACTATACTCTGCCGCAGATGGCTTTGGTTCACCACTGCTTCAGACAAATAGAATCAAATGAAATTATGATCCGATTTATTTTCAATAATATTCCACGTAAAAAATACTACTAATAAAATAAATTAAAACTGTGAAACATAATATAATAAATAATGCAATTTTAATGTGCACAGTCGAACGAAACATTTACTAGAGCTTCTCTGTGATTGGTCAAGAACCTGTATCATAATGAAATCTATATCATAATGAGTAATGAATCAGGTTGCAGCAACACCACCTAATGTAGGTGGTGTTGGTTGCAGTCATCATATGACAGAATTATACAATAGAAGTAGAAAAATTACATTAACAAGAAAGAATACATCTGTATTTATCTTACTTTTCCAAATTGTGCTGATACATGTAGATTTGTAAAAATTAATAAATTAGAAACTCCAATGAAATTATGACAAATGTTATCAGATTCAGTGACATCTCTGAGTACGTGAAAAGAGTTCAATGCTGAAGATTGAGAACTTTTGAGGCAGTCGCGTGGCATTGGGTGACTGCTCGGTAGCAGAGAAATCAAGGCAGTAAAGTTATCACCTCCCTTTTATTGAAATTCAATTTTTTTATTATTTAATTGTAAGCTAATTGAAGACTAACTTTAACTACAAATTAAGGGTTTTGACCGATAATAATATTTATTTTTAGAATGATTTATTATATTTGTTTACACTTGAATTGTAAGAACATAATTAGTCACAAGTAAAGTACTTCAGCTTCCGCGTCATTAACCCTCATCTCAATCAAGTTTTGTCCAGTTTCCCTGATCTACTGATCAAATGTTGAGATGGCCCCTTGATTTGCTTCTGGACACAAATATAGCTTCATTATGTGCACTTATTGTTGAGCTCGCCTTTTGCTAGTAATTGTAGGAGTAGTGCCAATATTTTCTTAGCAATACAAAAAATTAAAATCTGTGTTTCGTTTATCGATGCAAGTAACTTTTCTGCAACTCCTCACGAGGGAAATTGTATGTTTTTCAAAAGTTGCTATCTTCACTTTTTTTACAAAACTTTTTTCGTCATTCATTTTTTTCGTCATTCATTTTTTTCGTCATTCATTTTTTTCGTCATTCATTTTTTTCGTCATTTATGGTTGAAACGCGCGGAAGAGATTCTGGAACTCAAGAAAACGTGCGTAGATGATAGTTCTCAAAGCTCGTGCATTTTCAACTATCGCGCCGTGGAGAAGCCAAATCCGCGAATCCCAAACATCTGGGAAGCCAATTGCAGAGAGTAAAAAATACGCAAATACTATTTTCATTTAAAATACAGTATTTCGCACCGTTGCGAACAGGGCGTAGCACTGTCCGGGCAAACGCACCAAAAGATTCCCAGAAAACAAAAATTCACAAGAAGTCGCCGTTCGCTTGCATGGTTGAAAAACGAGCTGAGGATCCACTGGTAGCCGCATTGCTCGCGTGTACAGTGCAGAATTTTCACATAGGTGCTGTTGGTAGCCATTTGAGTATTAGTTCATTATTGACAATATTTGATGGCCTCATAATTTAAGCTTCTCGAATAAAAACACACACACGCAAAGCGTGGTGTCCCAGCTGACGTGAACTAAGCGGATATTGGTAAAAACATGTGGAAATAAGTCACGATAGGGGTCACATAATAGAATTTTGAAATAAGTAGTGTTGGCAAACAGGTTATTAAGCCTGCGTGTGCTGACAGCATAATTGTGCTATTTCAGGAGCCGTAACCCTTGGATGCTATTGGAATGCGCCAGCCAACGTTACCAGTATTCATCTAATTTGCTCTCCCACTAGATGCTAACCATTCTGATGCCGACGTTTCAGAAAATGGGCGTTTTTAAGCTCATTTTCACGCAAATTATTGAGTCGCCGAGAAACTTCATTCAAAAACATTTGAAGCTCTTACTCACAGATGCTATAAAAATGCCCATAATGTAAATATTAACGACGCAAGGGATATCCAAAATTACACATGCGTAGTATTAGATTTTCGCAGTATTAGATGATCTAAACATTCAATTTGGGAAGAGAGTCTCAAATTGTGATATGTAATAATGTTAGATTGTGTCCTTACAAGCAGGATCTGCTTTTTTTTACCAGAAAACTTTGCTAATGGTACTTAACTTTCCGTGAACACTTTTTGCTGTACATCGTACACAGTGGGGTCTGTGGGATGTCAGGAATATGTTTCAATATTCCATTGGTAAAATAAAACCGTTTTGCTGTAAATTGTGACATGTATATGTTTAAGTATGTGTGTATGTGTGTGTATGTGTGTGTCGCGTGTGGTGGTTTCTTCGGAAGACATTCCCTGGAAGGAAAAGTCTTGTAAGAATACGTACTTAAATGCATGGTAGCAGGTAGATTTTTCGAAAGACATTTTTCGGGAGGCAAATGACTGACGTACGCGTATGTACGTATGTGTGTCGTGGATTCTTTCAGAGAGATTTTTCGGAAGGGACCTGACATTCGATGCACATATGTATGTGATTTACATATTTTTGCAATAAATTTGGTTCTAATTATATACGTATAATATGATGAAAGAATGTACTGAATACAATGATAATTTCTCATCGTGCCAACTACCTTCTACAATAGGTGCTAATTTCGTTATACTAGAGATTGAAGAGCAGAAGGTCGACAGGCATCGTGCGCTTACAGTTAGTGGAATGTCCATGTTTACAAGACGCACGCACAGTAGAATCTGATTCTCAAAATAGACGCGCCCTTGTTTCGTTGATCGATTTTCTGCAGTCGATACTATAAACGACCGAGAGGAATACGTTCGGTGAGGACAATGAAGCAGAAGTCCCAGTTTCATTGACAGACACGTGTTATGATACTCGACTGTTCACGCTCGGACTTACGGATTTCACAAACCGAAGATAAGCATTGAAAAATCTTAAGGCGTTATTTTTCAACTCGTAGTCAGCGACGATACATACCTGCAAGGGTTTGTTTAAGTTAATGTGGAACGTAAAAGTTTCCATGTTGGAAATTGCATTGATAATGTAGATTCGAAGGTGAAAGATTTACTCAATAACAATTTAAGTGAATACGTTGGTGGTAAATCGTCGGTTGTTTGTTACTTACATGGTATTTCTTTTACAGTAACAACATTTAAAGTATCAAAATAATGGCTTTAAATGCTGCAAAATACATAATTAAATCGCATTGTAATGGTGCGTGGAGTGTTTAGAGGTCCCAAGTGCAAAATGCTGATGTAGAAAATATTATTTATGCTCATGAAATTGATCCGCAAATATTGTCCAAATATTGGACCACGTAATATAAAAATATTAATTATTTTGTAAAATTATTTAAATTAAAATTTCCTAAATGGTTAAAGGAACACGATCACAACCAAATTAATCTCATGATTAATTTACGTAAAATCCACTGACCTCAAGTTTCTTGGTCTGCGTTTAAATCAATATTCACTATAATCTTCGCCGGCATACACAAAATGCAGAAACAAAGATAGCCAAAATTAATGATTGTTTTGTAAGAATATGTTTGCTTAAAAAGAGAAAGGGCATAAAACAACTCCCAGAATAAGAGCCCAAAATTTATTGCTTATTTATCCTTGAAAATAGATTTTATTACAGGGGAGGTTGGTGTCTTTTTGTTGTTTTTTTCATTCAAAATTCAAGTAGTATATGACTTAGTGTAGGGACCACAGAATTTTGAACATGTGCACGCAATTCATTTCTCCCCATAATACGTCATACGCAGTTTTAACTGTTTTTGACGTAAAATAAATAAAATAATAAATAGAATTCAACATAATATTTTTTAAAACTTAATTGTAAATTAAATGTTATTACTGTAGAACTGAAGTTAATTGTAAATGAAAATTTTAATTACAGTGTATAATTGGCCACAAAGAAGTGGACAGAGTTTGTTCATCTCATTTCTAATTCATTAAGAGTATTAATATAAGTTCTAATAATATATGTTCATGCACATTATGTATTTCAATTGCATATTTTTTCTATTACTTTATTATCTATGACGATATTGCCCACTCTCACAATAATTATTTCAATAGTATTATTTAAAACCTATGAATTTTTTAAATTTATTTATTTACTTGTGAAGAGACAAAATTAACTTAAGAGGCTAATCTTGCAGATTTAATCCTCCTTTTTTATTTGTAATTCTGGTAATTGAAGTGTGGCTGTGAATTCATTGACAAGAGAAAGAGAGTTATACTTTCAGTTGTGTTGGTGCTAGCGTGACAACTTTACGGTTGGAAACTACATAGACGTCGCACGATAGAGTAGCCCGTAAGGACATGCGGCCGTGTGCATACACTTGCTGTTCTCATGAATGAAGTCACACGCAAACTCTTAAAAGTCAGAACATTCTTGATTGTATCTAAATGGACACTTGACGACGTGAATTCTGCGGCTGACTTCTTTCGAATAATTGTTCCTCGAAAAAATTACACGTTACTTAAAATAACGGAACACTTTTTACTCTCAAAATAGTCCATACAGTGGGTGACAAAACGTACAGCTGAGACGATGGACGTGTTAAAATTAAAAGTTTTGTTCAAAATTTTTCAAATTTGAGAATGAGTTAATTATAAAATCTAAATATCTCACCAGAAATGTACATATTGTAATCTTATTTGCTTGCTTACTCGTGTAGAGAAAATCAACATTTTTTTACACGCAGTCATTTCTTTATCCACAATTAATTAAAAGTTATTCATTAAAGTTATTTCAGTCATACATTGCTAATCTACTGACAGAAATGTATTGGGCACAAACGCTCTGTTATTGAGGTATTACTGAAAAATGTTTTAAAATGCATTTTTGTCAATTTTAGTCGGACGAATGTGTTGGAAAGCGGAGTTTGTTTATATGAAAGCAAAGATTTGCCATAAGAAAATAAAGAAAGGGAAAATCAATTGCCCCTATGTCAATATTATGGATCACAGAATGTGTTAGGAATTGGTGGCAAAAGGACCAGCATTACGGCTTATCTTAATTGTCGCAGTTCAAATAAGTTACGTTAGTTTAAAGAAGCCATTTTAACGATTTTTGGCAGCGAATTTTTAAAAACAAATGCGTGTCCTCCACTTGTACCAATGTTAAACATCTTTGAAACAATGCTATAAAAGACCTTACCTCTAAAGTGTGTACCTATTTACACCTCGAAAGCTACCAGTCTGTTATATATGACACATATCCAACGACTCATCCATCACGTTAAACTAGTGTGTTACACCAGCACATACTTTCTCGCATTATTTGTAACTTTGGTTGTTTTAGAAAAGTCAGAGTTCACATATAAATGAGACCAGAGCCATTTTTTAAAGCGTCGATTGCTCTACCCGAGGGAAAAAGTAATCCAAAAATTTGAAGGCATTTTTGAAAATGTGGAGGATCCAAAATTAAAGTATCAGTTTCAAACTCGCAGGGTCTTGATTTGTCAGGTCGATCGAAGAATATCAATTTTGGAGAAAATCATCTGAATGGTTTAGAAGCCAGACGGACGGATGAACGGACAGACAGAGAACAGTTTTGTCGTCAACCAAGTACTCGTATCAAGGACCCACAAAACATGGAATCTGACTACACTGAAAGTTAGAGAAAGTAACTTACTGCACATAGGAAGAAGATTTATCCAGTTTTTTGTGCAAAGACCCCACAAAACGAGTTTTTTTCTGATGTAAAATTGCTGTTCCCCCCCCCGCAACATTACAATTATTTATCTATACCCCATAAGAAGCGTGAGAAATAGTAAAGGCACTTTGATCGTTACAGGGGCATTGAAAACGGATTTTCAAATCTCGAACTCAAATTTTTAGACTGAATTCAATACTTTACCTGCAAGCTACTCCAATACCCAAGGATAAAGACGAATAGAAAGCAATAGTAGATATGTCTCTTTGAATGGTTCTTTTGGCTAAGTTGGTTGGTTTTATAGAACAAATTTTGTTTAAAGCAAAAATTATTAAATATTTAAATTGTAATTTTTAAATGTTAAAATTTTGAAATTACCGAAAATACAGAGCATTCGCCGAAAATAAGACTAACACCAATTTTTTACCGTTCTATGATACATACAAGCAGAAAATGTAAAGAAAATATTTGAAGATGTTTTTGAGAAACTATTGTTTAAAAAATTAAAATTGTCTTTATTGCACGCAAAATTACACAAAGCTACTAATTTTTGAAATGTAAATTGTACATGTCCTTATTTCAAGATCTACCTTTAAAGAACAGATATCATAAACGAAAAATAACTTTCTACAATATTGTAGTTGTAGAAAGACGCCGAAACAATTTGAACTTTCAAAAGTTTAGAATAATCTGGGATTACAACATGAGAACTGCACCATTCTCTTAAGCATCCTTTACGCTATCCGAGGTCCAAGTTTAGTAAAAAAATTTGGAGTCATTTTTGAGAAAAGTTTGAAAACATTGTTGAAGCTTCATGTAAGTACTCTCCAAAATCGAAATATACATTTCAAACTCAAGAGAGTCTCGAGTACATTTAAATAATTCGTAGAAAAAGAGGCGGCCTTTTGAAAAAAAATCGGCTGAACAGTTTAGGCGCTAGCGTTGACCATAGACGGACGGTCGGACAGAGGGACGGACGGTCGGACGGTCGGACGGTCGGACGGTCGGACGGTCCGACGGTCGGACGGTCGGACGGTCGGACGGTCGGACGGTCGGACGGTCGGACGGTCGGACGGTCGGACGGTCGGACGGTCGGACGGACGGGCGGTCGGACGGACGGATTGACGGACGGACTGACGGAAAGACGGACGGATGGACAGACAGACGAACGGTCGGACGGACGGCGAACAGTTCAAATAAGTTCAGTTCAGATGTTTTGCCGTCAATAGATGTTTCGGTATCAAGGACACAGAACGTAGATTCTGTACACACGTGTTGGAGGAAGTAATTTACTATATACTCGTGTAGGAACAATATTTATTCATTTTTCGTTACCAGGGCTCGGCAATAAGAGCTTTTCTGCCAAAACTTCTGTTTTCCGGCGCACATTTTCAATACTTTCTCCTCTTACGAAGTAAGGGCGAGAAAATACAAATGTTTTTAAAGCAATTAGATTAGCATGTCCGAGGATTAGGAAGTTTTTTGACAATTCAAGATGAAGTAATTAAGATCCAAAGCCAAAGCATATGGAGAAGGTGGAGAAAAAAGTTACATAGAATATGGAGATTACAAAACTATTGATTATGAGGGTGAAGTCCATTGAATTTCTGAGAAGTTTACATCTGAGTCACGCGAACAACGATGTTTTTTTGGCAACAATTTAAGCATAACATGAAAAAAGTATCGAATAGGAAAGTTGAGCACAGTTGTTAAGGAAACTTAAAAATCCACAATAAGGTCATGCAAAATACCTTTCAACTTCTAGTATCTGCCAAGTTTTTCTAAAATTCGCAGGGTCTCAGCCGGATTAAACATTAAGAAGGATATACATTGTGCAAGTAATACTTTGAACAGTTTTACCGGAAGAGATGGCTCAGGGCATCAACTGATGTCACTGCAGTCCCTCTGACCGGGAGTTCCTAGGTTCCCACTCCCACAGCGGCAGGATTTTCGACACTAACTTGTCAGCTAGGTTGAATTTAGTCGCTATCTGGAGGAGAATTCTAGCAGCCGGTTGCTCTGATCGGTAGTTTTCCGTGGTTTCTCCGATCAACACCAGGCGAATGCCGGAGCAGGACCCTAACAAACGGGCCACGGACCGCGCGCGATCTGTCCTTCTCATTCCTTGTCCTATACTCTCCCCTTACACGCACACACACTTACATTAACATGCACTACACTACCACACATTCCGGGAGATCGGTCGGTAGCTTAGAGCTTGTCCCGGCTGGGGCGATGCCCCGCTGGTGGGAGAGTCCTGGTTAGGGGGAAACCCAGCGCAGACTGTAGGTCGGCGCCGGATCTCGCCATCCAGCGGGGGAAGACCACCACCATATCCCGAGGAAAAAACATGCTCTACATTTACGGCACTAATGACCTAAGCTGTTGACGTGGCAGGAATCACTAACAATCAATCAACCAACCAACAACCTTGAACCGTTTCGATGTTGCCCAGAGGGAACTGTTTTCTTTAATTAGATTTTAGTTTCGTACTTTACGTCACGTTCTATTTAGGATACCCTAAGAATTTTGCTGGAAAAAAGTTCTTCATGAATTTCCCCTTACGAAGATATTAGTTTCATGCGACAGCTGTAGAAATTAGAAGGCAGGGTATTATACCATTTACTTTTCATTTTATTTTTATTGAATTTCATTTCTACTTTTAGTTTTGTTTGTTTTTACGTGCAGACGACTGAGTTTTTTCGTCGCCGTAGAATAATGAACGAGGCCCCAGGGAACGACGCTGGTCGAGGGACAAAACGGTTCGATGACGTGACGTCGTTAGGTGGTTTGCAGCGTGACCGCTCAGAGTATCTCCGCTCTGCTCTATTGTCAACGCAGCGGTAGCCACCATTGGTTTAGCACCATGTCGTTGGCTCGAGCCTAGTTTGATATACCGGGAGCGATGGCTCAATGCATCAATTGATGTTACTGCAGTGCCTCTGACCGGGAGATCTGAGGTTTGAGATTTGACGGCGGCAGGATCAACACTAGCTTGTCAGCTAGGTCGAATTCAGTCGCTGTTTGGAGGAGAATTCTAGCGGACAGCTGCGCTGATCCGAAGTTTTCCGTGGTTTCTGCGATCAACACCAGGTGAATGCCGGAGCAGTACCCTAACAAACGGGCCACGGACTGCACGCGATCTTTCCTTCCTCTTCCTTGTCCTATCTTCACCCCTTCTGCACACACGTACACTAACATGCACTATACTACCCCACATGCCGAGAGACCGTTCGGAGACTTAGAAATTTTTTTCCGGCGGGGGCGGTGTCCCGCTGACGGTAGATACCTGAATGGGAAAAAACCCGTTAATCGATGATAGGTCGGCGCCGGTTCCCGCCATCCAACTGGGGAAGATCCCGCTACCTCCCGATGAAAAGCATGCACAACACTTACGAGACTAAAGACCTCAGTAGTAGACGCGCCCGGAATCAGTAATCAATCAATCAAACGACCGATGTTTCCAGGCACGTTAATTTCTATGGTCATTATTCGATTAGTGTAGTGAATGGAGATGTCGGTGTACCTTCCACGCCGGATGGTGATATCCGGCGCCGACCTTGAAGACGGTTTTCATAGCTATTCCACCTCCACGCATCTCCCCCAGCGGGTCACCGCCCTAATCGGGAAACCTATAAGCACCCGACTGATTTCCCCTACATGTGTGGTAGTGTAGTGCATTTTAGTGTAAGTGTTTATGGGGTGAGGATAGAACAAGGAAGAGAAAGGAAAGATCGTGCGGGGTCTGTGGCCCGTTTGTAAGGGTACTCCTCCAGTATTCGCCCGGGATTGATCAGAGAAATCATGGAAAACCACCGTTCAGAGCAGCTGGCTGCTAGAATTCTCCTTCAGCTGAATTCGAAACTATCATGCTAGAATCGAATATCCACCACCGTGGGGAGTCAAACCCTAGGACTGTCCTAGTTACAGTCGCAGCAGTGTCATTTGTCTCTATCCTAAAATCAGTCAGACGAATATTGATGACTCGAATCTCCAAGACTCGATCTTCGAAGACTAGAATCGCGAAGATGCGAATCTCGAAGACGTGAATCTCAATGACTCGATTCTCGATTTATTTATACAGTTGAACACATCCGTTACTTCTTTTAATACTAAAAGAAGTGAAAAAGAGATTATTAAATCGATATTATGGAAGGGTAATCAAAAATTTTGAGGATGTTGTATGGGACTTAGTAGTTTTCTAGGTAACATTCATTTTTAAATAAAAAGGTCGAAAGAAAGAAGAGGAAACCCCAAAACAAGTACCTAGTCGGTATAGAGATAAAGGTTGGGATTGAGGGATGTGAAGGACTCAAAAATGCGAAAATGTGCAGAGAAATATAACGTTCAAAATTCGGTCCTGTCATATGACTATAATAAAGGTAAATAAGATAGGAAATAAATAGTGACTGCGAAAAAACATAAGTCAATAAAATTATAAAAAATAAATAAAAAATATGTTTCTTCATTTTCTCTTTAAAAAAGAGGACCCAATTTCTAATAATATACTCTTCTGACCAATGTTCCGTTCCAGTTCTTCATATCTCACAAACCAAATATTGATCTTTGTATTACATAATTACTTGTTCCTTGGATTTCCTCTTCTTTTCTTTGCAGGGAAAATTCTTTCCACTCTCTTGTCCCATCACGTCGCATTCGCTGTCATCCTTTTCCACTTCCTTTACTCCCTCTTTAATGGGTTTCTTACGGCTTGCGACGTTCTTTCTCCAGTTACGAGTTCGTGCCTGAACGACCCTCGGCCGACTCAGCTCCGACGTGCGGCCGTTCCCCAGGGCACTTCAATTGTTTCTTTCATTGCCTCTCCGCAGGCTACGAAGCTCTGCGAAGATGACCCAGGACTCGGGTCATTGGCACTAGAGGCGCTTCTAGACGAAGTATACAGATTCACGTAACACTTGAAACTTAAAAAAAGTCGCTGAATTATTATTGCCAGCATAGCAAGTAATGATTTTCGTGTGCTGACCAGATGGAAAATCGTTCAACACATTTGAATATTTTATTGGTTTTTGTTTCAGTGGAGTTTCTTTCAAACACGACAAGTATGCAGAGATTTCATATTACTATGTAGTGAACCCGGCAATGGTTCAGTATTGCAGTGTATTACACTTTACAAGCAACTTGTCACGTGACTGTTAATTACGTTTTACGCTACGTTCTGCAAAACTTTCAATAGAGGAAAGACTTTCTCGCGAGTGTGGGTTTGTTCTGTGTCCTGGTTTGGACATGGTTCTCAAGGATCCTATTGCTAAAACGTTCTCTCTCAAGTTTGAGCATGAATTGGCTATGACACGGCCTTGAGAAATTTGATTTACTTGTTCGAGATAACCTTCAAGTAATAATGCCGGCCGATATTTCACAATCGCAGCGGCAGGATATGCAGCGAAGATGCGCTTAATACTTGACGGTGCGGCAGGTTGCGTAGAGTGAGCTTCTGTTCAGGGGCGCCTTGACTCAGAGTAAACGAATAAAATCATCATCAACGCGCGTGTATGTGCGACAGACATACACACATTCCCATTGTACTACGCCTATATACTCCGCGCAAGTGCAAGCAATAAGTTGACAAAGTTTTATCGCAATTGGAAGAAATGTATAAAATACAAACAAATAAACACTGATTTTATATATTAGATAACGTGACGGCAATTATATTTTATCAACATTCAAATGTTGATGACGTGTTCCTGTACAGAGTCTTGAAACCTAAACCAAAGATGCTCTATGCGTTTGTGAATGTTGAATGCTCTATGCGTTTATGAATCGTACATGATTCTGATGAAGCTGAAGTTAATGATGCTGGAGCGATAATGGAAAGAGAAGCAGGGGCAACGAGATATTACGAAAGAAACCTTCTGCGAACTCGCATTGTTCATCACAGATTTTACCTGAATCGACACGGATTAAAACAACAATTCTTTCTGTTTATCTGTATGTTTTCAGGAGTTCAAAGTTTACTTGATAATAGAATAATAGTTTTATTCTACGAATATGTGTTATAGTGATAACTACTCAGAAGGAGTCAAAAGTTTAATTTTACTTAATTTCACGGAGATAGGAGACTCTTTTTGAGAGAAGCCTGAGAAGATATATAAGTTTTCCCTGTTTTGAAGCTAAGCGAAAAAAAAGATAGATGATAGAGTAGAGACAAATTTTAGGACAGGTTTGTGATGTTAATTCATATTTTAAGTACTGAAAGTTCTTTGTAGATTTGGTTATTGGGACTGAAGTAGGGTGTTTTTACTGTTTCTCAGTACCTTGAATTGTATTAGTTGCAATAGATTTATGTTTGTTTTTTACTGCATATCTGGGCAATCATACGCTATTATACAGATCCATAAAAAGACCAGTTAGCTTGCTCTCCGTTATTCTACGAATTACACAAAACACTTATTCGAGGATGTTTTCCACTGGTGACATTCAACGACGCGCTATTTTCTTTGCGATCGCCTCTGAAGCGAAGATAAAAAAGAACGAAATATTGTCTTATTGAATCACTCACAGCCACATCACAACGTATTGATCAAAGTCACAACTGAGCATTTTAAGCGATGCAGTATGCCGAAGCCATGGCAGACGCATGCAAATTAGTCACCAGTTCCTGTAGGGTGGGGCTGAGCAGAAGTTAGCGTGGGCGAAGGTGGAGTAAAATAAAGAGGTCATCGCCTTCTCTGCAATGCACATTTTACTGCTCAGGAAATGTACTCTGGGCCCGAAATATTTCCCATCGGATGTCAGAGACGGCTGCGCAGTGTGGGGAGTGTCAGTGTTGCCAACATCAGGTATTGCAAGAAAGATTTGTATAACTTGGTGTTATTTATTTACTTATATTACGATATGTAAACGAAAGTAAAATGAAAAATATTTTAGAGTATTAAAATATTGCGAAACATTGCCCGTTACGGATGACCAATATTTATTGAAGAGATTAGCCGGGACGTTTATTTGTGTTTCAAAGATTCATAGACGATCCGCAGATTATTAATTGCAGAACTCCACATAATATTTGTCATCATTATTTTCAATGTGTAATTAGATTTGAAAATATCTCTATCAGTTATCGTTATTTTTACGTAAACTATATGTTTACAGGGAATAGATGTAATTACTAGATAAGATTACTGAGAATTTTGTATGTAATAATATTCATGAAACCCGTCAGTTGGATTTACCACTGAGTCTCGTGCATTTTAGAATACTGAATTTTTTGAAAAAGGCTTTCTACGCAAAACTTTGCATTGCAGAAGCGTAGAAACACTACAAAAATAATTATTTAAAAATATATTAATAAAATGTTATAAAAAATAATTTACGGAAGAAATGAATATATTTGATCAGAAAGAAAAAATAACTCAGAAATAAGAAAGCACACAATTTACACAATTCGAATGCTTTTTTATTTCTCGGTTAATTTTTCTTTCTATGCGTTTCTATGCTTCTGCAATGCAAATTTTTGCCTAGAAAGTTATTTTTTCAAACCAACTTTTGAGTGCTCATTGCGTGTCAGCCATTGCGAATATTCAAGCAGTTTTTTTGTTATTCCAGATCGCATCAGCATCTAGGTCATAAGCGACTACTAATGGAGTTAACGGTTTGGTAACTATGAAGATTAAACGATATGGTGATGACAAGGGGTGAAAGGACGAACACAAATACAACCATGCCCGAGGCGGGACTCGAACTCGCGACCCTTCAGTCCGAGATCGCTACGACACTACTGCCTCAGCGATCTCGGCAACTGGATCGACATCCAAGTAGCTTATTAGACAAAATATGCTTAAAATTGTTTTAAGAGTTTATTTTCGATTGATTGATTTTTCGTGTTTCCGGGCACGTCAATTGCTTTGGTCAATAGTCCCGTACGTGTAGTGAATGCTATTTCCTCGGGATATGGCGGTGATCTTCCCCCGGTGAATGGCAAGATCCGGCGCCGACCTACCGTCGGTTAGCGGGGTTCCCCCGTAACCAGGACTCTCCCATCAGCGCGGCTCCACCCCAACCGGGCCAAGCTCTAAGCTCCCGACCGGTCTCCCGGAATATGTGGTAGTGTAATGCATGTTAGTGTAAGTGTGTGTAAGGAGAGAGGAATGGGACAAGGAAGAGGAAGGACAGATCGCGCGCGATCCATTGTCCATTTGGTAGGGTACTGCTGCACGGCATTCGCCTGGTGTTGATTGGAGAAACCACGGAAAACTACCGATCAGAGCAGCCGGCCGCTCCAGTCAGCGACTGAATTCGACCTAGCCGAAATCTAGTGTCGAAAATCCTGCCGCCGTCAGGACTGGAACCTAGGACATCCCGGTCACTTATTTTCGAATTTTATCCGTTTCCTCCCCGGACATCCTGCATACCCAGGGGCAGGAACCGGTGCAGGAGGTGGGGGCGGGGCGGGCGCCGCGCCAGGTGTAGCGCCGTGGGCGGAGAGGGGGGGCGTCGGTGGGAGGGGAGGGGGTGGGGTGGTCTCGCCGGCCAGAACTCGCGGGTGGGAGCATTGATCGGGCTATTCGCGCCGGCTGGTCCGCCAGCCCGCCCGCAAGCCCGTCTGCGGAAGGGACTCATTTGAATGGAGGCACGCCACCACGGCGCCGCCCTCGGGGCGCAGGAGGCGTGGGGGAGGACGGGGCGCTGGAGGCGGAGGTCGGAGGTCGGATGTCAGAGGTCAGAGGTGGCTGCACTCGCGCTCGAAATCCGCAGCCCTGCTCACCATCGCTGCCACAACCAATCTGCGGGTGGAGGCGCAAAACGGACCCAAATCAACTGTTGAGGAGGACCCGCCAGGAGGGAAAATTAAACACATCGATTTTCACTTTTTGGTGAATTATTAATCTTCAATATTTCCCCCTTTCAACGATGTATTCATTTTATTTGAACGTTGTTTCTAATTATTATTTTAATTTAATAATATGCTGCGCGTCGATCTTCCTTTGCGTGGTAGCCGATGTGAAATTATCTCCAACTTTTTTAATGAGAGAACGAAGGAAACCAGGGGAGTGTGAGAAGCAAGAAAAATATATGATGTCATCAGTGAAAAAGAAATTAAAGAAGTAAATGTCGAATGACTTTGGACATAGGAACCTGGATTGTACTAGAAATACATGTCTAATTCGTGAAAGTTTATATTTTGGGGTATAAGAATCATTATTTTCTAAAATATTTGAGCTACACTTCAAACTTTTATGCATTCTTCACCAAGTCGAATCACAACTTCCATCATAGTCTGTTTATTATATCTCACTATTTAAAAAAAGTGTACACGATAATAATAAAAAATATGGGAGTAAATATTGTACAATTTTAAAAATGCATATTTACAACAAAAATTAAAATTTTAAAAATAGTATGAAACATTTAAAATGTAGCCCATAAACAGTAAAAAATAATTCCTCTAGGGTATATACTGAATTAAATTCAAGGAAAATAAATGTACCTTGAATTTAACATTATAGGAATAGGGCCTTCCGGGACCTATTAATAGTGTGATATATATATATAAAACTTTAGAGCATGTAAGAGGTCAAAGAAGATACCTTTTTGCCAAAATGAACATGTGATGGAAGCTTCAAACAAGGAAGTGCCCGTGAAACATCAATGCGTGATGGATTGCCTATCCACCAGGGGCAAACATCTTTTTAATGTTCTTCTTTAAATGAATGTCTACTTACTCTTGATAATTAAACAACTCATTTTAAATTAAATACGTTCATGTCATTATTCATTATAACTTGGCAGTCAACAACGTTTCGGCTAAATTATTTTAACCATTTCAGGCTTACATTTTACAGAAAATACAGATAATAGAAGATTGACAATTATTAAAATATTTACAATCTTTTCAAATTATTTTAACCAACAAGACCCCCTCTTCGTCACTGCTATAGCGCCAGAAATTTCTAACAGCTCAGTCACTGCGGAATGCCAAAAAACCTCCCACTTCACAAACACCACACAGAAACGACAAAAACAAAAGAAAACGCATTTTTACCCATTTAGAAGATGAATTTTGAAAAATTATTTCTTAGTAGTTACATAATACATCGTAAGAAGTATCTATATTTTAGGCTCTAGAGTGCTGTCAGCCAATCTATTTGTTTGCATATATAGAAGATTTTATTTTACATCTTTTAATGTATTTGTCGAAATAGAAAAAGGTTGGTTGATTGATCGAATATTGACTCCGAGCGCGTCCACAGCGAAGGTCATTAGTTCCGTATGGGTAATGCATGTTTTTATCGCGAGAGGGAGCGGTGCCTCGCTGGATGGCGAGATCCAGAGCCAACCTATCCGTCGGCTAGTGAGCTTTCTCCTCTGCCAGCTATCTCCCACAAACTGGGAACCACCCCAGCCAGGACCAGCTATACTGTCCCGTTTGGAGTCCCGACATGTGTAATAGTGTAGTGCTTGTAAGTGAATTTGTGAGTGGAGGTGAGGATAGAATAAAGAAAAGGAACTCTGTCAGAAATTATATTAAATTTAATGTACGACTATACATGAGTTTTAAGGTACCTGGTACATTAAAAGAAGATTAAAGTCGCTGTACATTAAATGAAAACCAATGTAGATTTAAAGTACGACTGTTAAGTTAACTTGTGTATATTTAATTTAATTGTACACGTACATTACATTTAATGTATAAGTACATTCAAGTGAATGTACGTGTACATTAAATTTAATTTACGTACATGAAAACTACTTTCATGTACTGTTACACTAAAAGTAATGCAGAAATTTCGGACAGTGAGGAAAAGATCGAGTGTGGTCCATGGGCCGTTTGGTAGTCATTTGCTTCGGCATTCACCTGTTACAGATCGGAGAAACTACTGTGACTAGAGCAGCTAGCCGCTAGAATTCTCCTCCAGGCAGCGGCTGAATTAGACCTAGCTATGTAGTTAGTGTCAACGATCTGCCATTGCTGCGTATCGAACTTCAGGAACACTCCGTCAGAGGCACTGCAGTGACATCAATTGATGCCCTGAGCCATCTAAGCCGGTAAACAATATATAGGGATCCGCTAGGGTTTGGAAATGCGAGATTGAAGGAAACTATCCTTGAATTGATTGATTGATTGATTTTTTCGTGTTTCCGGGCGCGTCAACTGCTTTGGTCATTAGTCCCGTTAGTGTAGAGCATGTTTTTTTCGGGAGAAGGTGGTGATCTTCCCCCACTGGTTGGGGAGATCCGGCGCCGACCTACCGTCGACTAGTGGGGTTTCCCCCTAACCAGGACTCTCCCACCAGCGGGGCATCCCCCAGCCGGGACAAGCTCTAAGCTCCCGACCGGTCTCCCGGAATATGTGGTAGTGTAGTGCATATTAGTGTACGTGTGTGTGTAAGGGAAGGGGATAGGACAAGGAAGAGGAAGGACAGATCGCGCGCGGTCCGTGGCCCGTTTGGTAAGGTACTGCTCCGGCATTCGCCTGGTGTTGATCGGAGAAACCACGGAAACCTACCGATTAGACCAGCCAGCTGGTAGAATTCTCCTCCAGACAGCGACTGAATTCGACCTAGCTGAAAAGCTAGTGTCGAAAATCCTGCCGCCGTAGGGAGTGGGAACCTAGGACCTCCCGGTCAGAGGCGCTGCAGTGACATCAGTTGATGCACTGAGCTACCGCTCCCGGTAAACTCTCCTTGAAGGTAGTCCTTAACGCCGAGTTCATAGACGTGAATTCGAAGGACAAGCGATTCCGAGAGAAGGGCGTAAACTATCGCGCGTCGCCACCCCCTCCGGCCCATTAGCAGAACGCTGTACTCTCTCACGAGAGGGCGCTACATTTCACGCCGCCCCGGCCCCTCCATCGCCCCTGGCCTCCGGCTGCCGCCACTGACCGCTGCGCCTGCGGGCGAGATAATGAACCGCTGCACGGAACGTTGAGCAAACGCTGCGAAAAAGTCCAATGGAAGCGATTTTATTTTCAGCTGCACACCCGGTACGAGATAAAAACAGTTATGTGAAGTGCAGGGCCTGGGATAAGTGGTCGTTAAGTGTTTTAGAAAACAAATGATGCTCGATGCTAAAATGCAGTGGCAACGTCGTTGGCCGGAGGGTTCTACGGTTCATGACCTGATGGTGGCGGAGTTTTTACACTAGATATATTGATAGGTCGAATTCAGCTATGTGTGTAGGAGAATTATAGCTGTCCGTTGTTCTGATCGGTATATATCCGTGATTTCTCTGCACAATAGCAGCGACCGCGCGCGATTTTTCCTTGCCTATTTCTTGTCACCTCCTCCCTCTTTCCTTCCCCCCTCTCTCTCTCTCTCTCTTTCACACACACACACACACACACACACACACACACACTTCGCTACCACACTTGTATGGAGACCGGTCGGGAGCTTGTCCCGAACTAGTAAAATAAGGAAATCGTTTAAAATATAGAGAAAAGGAACTGGTTGGAGAGAAGGAAGCTTCAATGGGAAAAATGTATCGAGAATGAAGTATTGAAGGCTGGTAGTTGGTATCCGGAATGACAAAGCAGCTGAAGCGAGAAATTTATAAAAGCTTAGGAAAATTTGACTGATGATTCTGTAAAGAACCGGCTTTAAACTAACATCTATGGATGAAGGAAATTAACACCCATTAAGAGATAACAAATATTTGCAAAGTGGAATATGTGGCGCGACAATTATTTTATTGTCTTGTATATTAACAAAATCATAACTTTTAATAGTATTTAAAGAAATCCTATTTTTAAGTACATTTCCCGATTTCGTACACAGAGTCGCAACTTAGTACTTGATAAGGGCCTGAGATAAAAATGCTCATTTCGTAAAACATGTGAAAAGATATTTACATTAGTTATAAATATCTCCACCACATTTACACCACGCGCAAAAGAAGCACAAAACTTTTGTAATAAGTTACAAGATGACAATATTAATGTGCAAATATATTCATTTCAAACTTTTAATGGCAACTCTCTCTACAGTAAAACAGGGTCATTACCCTCAGGAGAAATCAACAAGGTTGAACGTGGCACATGAGGTATATCTGTCTGCAGAAAACATTAACTGGTGATCTAGAAAACCCTCGTGAATTAAACATTTTACTAACATTTAAAAACTAAAGAAAAATAAAACGAAGTACGTCGGGGTATTATGAATCATTTAAGTTTTTTTCGTGAGTCGTTTTCTTTAAAACATTTTTTAAACATAACAGCGTATATCCAGGGGGTGTTGACAATTTACCGATCCTAACATTTCGATTTTTTTTCAAAAACCGACACTGGGTTATATGATCTGGATTTGTTCATCATTATGGCCCGCTTCACAGTTCTGTTCTGAATATTAGCATGTATTTCATTCGCTTAACAAACATTGAGTAAATTTTAAAAAATACAGCAATTGAAATAAAACACACTGGATTTCATATCATAAATTGTAAAATAAGTGGCTAAAAATAGAGAGTGAAAATGTTTGAAATGAATAAAATGCGAAATAAAAAGGCTCAAGGAAAAAACATTACAAATATACAAGCGTCATACGGAGCATATTAAAAATATTCATTAAACGTGCAGAGTTGTCACGAAAAACATGTCTGAGCAACAGTTTAAAACTAATTTATGCTAATAACGATAATTGTTCTTCATTCTTCTTTAAAATCTGAACCCGTAATCATTAAAGAACGTAAACTAAAGGTTTATTCGAAGCAAAACAAATATAGGTATTATCCAGAAATTTTTTGAAACGGCTGGCAACAACAGAGAAAACAAAGAAAATGACTTATCAGGCTGTCAATATCGGAAAAGCGTGGACTGCAGCGAGCAAAACGAAACCACTACTGACAGGGAAACCATTTGATGGCGATTTAGCAAGTTCTATCCCAACTACATTCACAGTGAAAGGATAGCAGTAGAACCCCAAAACCCTCAGCTAACTCATATAGTATTTTACGTTTAGTAATAAATAAACAATTAAACAATAAACTAGCATAACACTCGGTGTTGCCTGGGCTTTCTTCATATTCAATTCTTGTGAAAAAGGAAAAATACCAATTTTTTTATAAACCACCGTGTTTAAAAATATTATTTTTAGTGTACTAATTAATTCAAAATCTAATAAAACACCACAATTTTCTTTCATTTTATTTTACAGTACATTGCGATTAGATTAAACATTTTTATCTTACGCACTGCTTCTGGCCTCCAACGATTGCATTAGATACCAGTTCTCCTACACTGCTACTGACCTCTGGCGGAATATATTGGTAACCAACCTGCTCTTAGCGACATGTGATAAATGATGATCGTGGTGCAACTACCAACACATTCTTTAAACTATTTATTTTCTGCATTTGTATTGTATTAATCTTTACTAAACTTTACAAGAACAACTGCGACATTTCTGAAGAAGAGCCTGTAAAATCTTCGTATCTCTTCATACACTACTTTTTGTGGTATCGATGTCGCTTACATGTCGTTGAAATCACTTTCATTAATACGGATTTATCAATAATTATATAATTAGTGAATAGTTATATAATTAATAACTAGTTATATTCATAGTTGAAATCATACACTGAGTGATAGTCTTCAGCGTTGATCGTACTTCGATAGTACAGGAAAATCCATGTTTTACATAAGGTATATCAAATCCTTTTACGATGTTTCGGTATGGTTAATAAAACACTTCGAGACCGATGAAAAGAGCAGATCAAATTCTAATAGTAATATACTGTAAAATAAAAGAAAGAAAATTATAGTATTTTATTAAAAGTTGAATCTATTACACTAAAAATAATGTTGAACACCGTGGTTTATATAAAATTGTCCATTTTCCTCTTTCAAAGAATTTGATATGAACAAAGCCCGGGCAACACCGTGTATTTTGCTAGTATTATATAGGGCAGCCGCCGTGGCACCCGCAGATTGTAAAGCGCATATTAAACCCTGTTCCTCCCACGTTGAGCAATGAATGTCTATAAAGAGGCACGCGGGAGGAAAAGAAAGGAGCTGAATCGACAGGAGTCGTGGGGTGGAGGGAGGCAGGGGGACCTACCCGCATTCAGGCGATCGTCAGTTCGATTTCCGGTTCGAGGAGGGCCCTATCTGGTTCTCTGGGGAGCAGCAAGTCGACGCGAGAAGGGGCGGCGTGCGCCAAATGCTGGAGATTACAAGACGACAGGTGACGACCACCTCCAGAAAAGAGATCGGCTCCTCCAAGTACCAGCCGCAAGAATCGAGAGAAAGAGAGGGAGAGAGAGAGAGAGAGAGAGAGAGAGAGAACTAAAGAACGGGAGAGATGGAGAGAGAGAGAGAGAGAGAGAGAGAGAGGTAGCCAGCGGGAGAGGAATATTCCTTGCTAGAGAGAGGGAGTGACATACGGAGGCAGAAAGAGGGAGAGAGGGTGGAAGAGAGATAGGCTGGGAGGGAGAGAGGGTGGGAAGGTGGGAGGAAGAAAAAGTGGGAGGTAAAGTGGGTAGGAGGTAGAGTGGGTGGGAGGTAGAGTGGGTGGGAGGTAGAGTGGGTGGGAGGTAGAGTGGGTGGGAGGTAGAGTGGGTGAGAGGTAGAGTGGGTGGGAGGTAGAGTGGGTGGGAAGTAGAGTGGGTGGGAGGTAGAGTGGGTGGGAGGTAGAGACGGAGAGAGAAGGAAGAAGAGGGGTGGAGAGATTGGGAGAATGGGGTTGAGAGGGAGAAGGGGGGAGAGGGAGATGGAGGGAGAGGGAGATGGAGGGAGAGGGGCTGAGCGAGGTGGTGAGAGGGAGAGGGGGTAAAAGGAAGAGGGAGGGGTCCAGTAGGAGAGAGGGAGATGGAGACAGACATCGGGAGAGAAAGACTCCCTGCTAGAGGGAAAGAATGGGTTGGACAACGAAGGAGTAAGAGATATAGGGATAGGCAGGGAGAGGAAAAGAGGGATGACGAGAGCGATTGGGGCAATGGGAGTAGCAGAGAAAATATTTTTAAGTACACACACAATCTTCAACGTAAACTACTTCAGACTCAATACGTTTTCAATTTGGTTTATCTGGTTTGAGTTTCAACCAAAAATATTTTTACATAATACCTTTTTCCGGAATCGCCTCCAGAGTATCTGTCAAAGCAGCTTGAGTTTTGAGGATATATCCAAAACGTGTTCCTCTTAAAGAAAATATCTTTCAAAAGAGAAAGTAGTCATCTGATTATTGGTATGGAATATTTGGAAGCTGTTTTGTGGCGGTCTACAAAAGATGAGAAATTTCTCAGAAGTTTACGAAGTAAGGAAGTTCAACAAATGTGTGGACCAGAAGGCCAACGGCAATGTCTACTGAAACTTTTACGTAAAAATCAGCATTCAAATATAGTTCAGGTGGTACATATTCCTTTTGAATATTTCCTTTCGATGAAAAAAGTCATGAAATAAAGGAATTTGCTTTCTCGCTTTTGACTTCTTCATTCTTTTTTTCTAGCGAAGTGGGACTCTGTGCCACTTCGAACTTCGTCTCCTAAACACGTAGTTGTACGCAAATACTTACGTTTCTTCGTCAGTAATCAAATTTGTCGAGTTTGACACAGAATTCGGACGCGTAGCCCTGCTTCAAACTTCGCTTCATCTTAAACCATGACGCGACATCTAACTTTTGATCGTCTTGGAGACAATTTATTCTCTGAAACAGCTCTCAAACGGTAGAGGAAGGTTGTAGTGTTTACCTAACATTTGACTATGCTACCCCAGTTGAAGAAAGGTGACTTCTCAACTCCTCAAACCGGCATTCCAGGAAGTCTCATTACTTTGGGAAGAGGTATTGGAAGTGTAGACCCGCAACATATTTGGCAAAAACTACGTATCAAAGCCCACCAACAAATTCGAGCAGGGGTTTTGTAGAAAATCTCAATATGGTTAAGAAATCTTTCCAAATTGTCTGTATGAAAGACGTTGATTTTCATCCAGAAAATAAGTCTGATAATGTAGGGCCTCGAGTGAACATATTTATATATCCTACGTCTTTCATATTCACGTTCTTTGAAACTAATGTCTCAAACGTACGGAGAGACTATTAAAAGATGCTAATGTCATTTTTATGAAGCGTTTAAAAATGGTTGAAGATCATTGAGACCCATTGAATGCACAAAGTCTCTCAAATACGACATAACTAAACATTTAAGGCATTACGATCAAAAAAAGGAAAGACATCGTACTGCCCCTTGTTGATGTTATGCATAGAAGGGGAAAAATGTTAAAATGACTTCAATTATTGTTTAATTAATATTAAAATGAATGAAATTTCTGACGAGCCTATGATTTGCCAAAGATTGATGTTTCGCAAAGCTTTTATAATTTATTTTCTCCATGACCATTTAGTAATTTAGGTAATCTTGCTTTATGTTTAATCGACGAATGACATCGATTTCTCACCCCGTGGATTCCAGTTCGGAATCCACGGTCTGTCGACCAATCACATTCCCAGAATTTTCGGAATCCAGAATTGCATTTTCTTTGCAATTCGCGCTTTTCTTTGAAGCACGGTAAACAAGTGAATGATTTCGCAGTTTATTTACGCAATCTAGACATTATTGCACTCGTATTTCTCGTTGCTGTTCGTATTGATCATTCAATAGAATATGAATCTTGAAGCCAGCAACAGTGACAATGAAATTCTGTATCTATCATGTCATATACTATCATTACTATATCATACATATACATATCATACATATACATATACTATCATATATATCATATACTATCATCAATGAAATTATCTATCATACATTCAGGAAATAGAAAATTCGATAACTCTACAATTATGATTATTAGAATTGCAATAGTTTCAGACTTATTGTGTATCTTATATTAAAACCCTGATGTATGTAATTTTTGTAGTGAGTTTCAAATAAAATGTTGCTCGCACCGTAAACATCAACTCGTGAATAATAGCCATCATTATGAGCTCGTTGAACAATATATTATTCCCATCTTCGCCTCCGTCTGCGATATTACTTTTCTCTTTTTTGAGCCACCAGAGTGAAAGAATAAAATGAAGATAAAAATATGTGGAAAAACGATGGTTAAAATTATTATTTATTTTTCAATACAGGAGAATGTTTTTGGTCCTTTATTTTAAAGACAGAACCTTTCTTCAGTGTAACTGCTTTATATCAATATATATATATATATATATATATATATATATATATATATAAATAATTATTTTCCAAAACGTTGCTGTATATCACATGTAATATGTATATGTGTATACACACACACACACACACACACACACACACACACACACACACACACATATATATATATATATATATATATATATATATATATATATATATATATAAATATATATCAACATCAGACATCAACTGATATCACTGCAGTGCCTCTGTCCAAGATTTTCTAGGTTCGAGTCCCGACGGTGACAGCATTTTCGACACTAACTAGATGACTACGATATATATATATATATATATATATATATATATATATATATATATATAAAGATGTTAAACTAAAAAAATGTTATGTCTTTAAAATAAAGAACCAAAAACATGCTGACATATTGACAAACGATAGTTGCTTATCGAACAAATCGAGTATGGAATGTGGAGTTTGAACGGATTGCATTCGTTAGCCGATCAAGTGTTGAATCTGCCGGAAACTGATTTCCGTGAATGGGAAGGGTCGGGGTGCCTTTCTTCGCGAGGGCGATGCACCTTATTTACGTAACGTTTTCTCGCGGGCGCCTGATTTCGATCGCCCTCTGCGTGGGAGAGAGGGGAGGGGTTGGGGGTGGGGGTGGGGGCGTGGGAAGAGGGGCATCGATTCCAGGGCGACGGGTTCGCTTCTTGGGTCGCTGCCGGCACCAGCTGGCGCCTGTCCCCCTGACCCCTGGCCCATCCCCGACCCGCCACCCCTTTGCCTCGACATGCCCGCCACTAGTTCGGCCGGAGACACAAGAAGGATGTAACATATTTTATACTCATAAGTTAATTATGGAACGCACGTCATTTTACATTAATAAAATCAGATCGTCATTTATGTATTACGTCTTTTTAGTCCCTTTTAGGTATTGAGCGTATGATGGAGTTATTCCGCCACTAGTTCGACGTAAGAAACAAGAAGGATGTAACGTACTTATGATACTCATAAGTTAATTGTGAAACGCACGTAATTTTACATTAAAAAATCAGATCTTCATTTATGTATTACGTCTCTTTAGCCCCTTTTGGGCATTGAGCGTATATTGGTGTATTACAGTTATTCCGCCACTAGTTCGGCGGAAGAAACAAGAAGGAGACAGCATATTTTTTACTCATAAGTTAATTATGGAACGCACGTAATTTTACATTAAAAAAATCAGATCGTCATTTATGTATTACGTCTTTTTAGTCCCTTTTAGGTATTGAGCGTATGTTGGAGTTATTCCGCCACTAGTTCGACGTAAGAAACAAGAAGGATGTAACATATTTTATACTCGTAAGTTAATTGTGAAACGCACGTAATTTTACATTTAAAAAAATCAGATCGTCATTTATGTATTACGTCTCTTTAGCCCCTTTTGGGCATTGAGCGTATATTGGTGTATTACAGTTATTCCGCCACTAGTTCGGCGGAAGAAACAAGAAGAAGGCAGCATATTTTTTACTCATAAGTTAATTATGGAACGCACGTAATTTTACATTAAAAAAATCAGATCGTCATTTATGTATTACGTCTCTTGGACGTAATATTGAGAGTGTATTGGAGTAATTCCGCCTCTAGTTCGGCCGGAGAAACAAGGAGGATGTAACATATTATCTACTCATAAGTTAATTATGGAACGCATGTAATTTTATGTTTAAAAAAATCTTTGCGTCATTTACGCAACAGGTGATTTTATCCCTCATTGGGCATTGATTGTATGTACATGAACATCGCCACAAAAGGAGAGATCAAAATATGCACTACACTCACCGGACTAATGACTAGAGACCGGATTTTTATGTAATTACATATTTTTTTGTTTTTCTGCTTACCGTTCTAAAAATTGTAATCTTGGCGAATCACCGCTGTCCTAACAAAATATCAAATTTTTTCCTTACATATTTTTACATATTTCGAACTATATTGCATATTTTGCTATTTTCACAAAATATTTCTTTATTCTATCAATTTTCTTCATTTTTTTGACTTTTTGTTTATGAAAAGAAGTTTTTTTAAGAAACCGCACTTTTTCCTACATTATTAATGCCTGCTGTCTGACCCGAGTTACGTCACTTGAAGACGCGGTCGGATGTTCCCACAGTCCAGCGCGCCTGCTTCAGTTAGTAGCTTCTTCAGTTAGTCATGAAGGTTTTGCTGCTGACGGGAAAGTTGTATGACGCAAAGTGTGCATAAATTTGTGCTCTTCAAATGCTTTTTAAAACGTTGGTATTATTTTTAAAATTTGTTTAGGAATTTTTTTATAAATGGAATTTCGTTTTATGGAAATGTGAATTAAAATTAGTGTATTTTAATGTTACATATTATATCCGATTTTACATATTTATGTACATATTTTGACTTTCATACCACATATATCTTTACTAATGACCATAGCAGTTAACCGGAAACTCAAAATAATCAATTAATCTTGATCTGGGCTGTCCGGGTGACGCCGCGTCGAAGGCTGGGGTGCCGACGTTTCGACCGACATATCGCAGTCCTCTTCAGAACTGTACTACCTTGAAGGGGACAGTACAGCAGGCAGTCGGCAGCAGTCGGCAGTACAGCCCTGAAGAGGACTGCGATATGTCGGTCGAAACGTCGGCACCCCAGCCTTCGACGCGGCGTCACCCGGACAGCCCAGATCATGACTCTGGCCGCGGAAGCCTATGAAATCATCAATTAATCTTATTCTCTCAAACCTGCAGTAATCAGGTTGGACCCAGATAATTCGTTGGTGTCATAAATTCAGTGATTAGATTAGAGTGATATTCAGGAAGCACGAGAGGGTACCTTACTGACACAGGTTCCCAGGGAAACGATGGTCACCCTGGTAGGTCTCTCAGACGCCGACCGATGGCAGTCGGGAAGGGCGTTGGGCAAAACCGGAAGGCAGTCCCGACCGAAAAGAAAATCGAATCTGTTATAGAATATTCCGAGAGAGAGTCGAACGTAAAACATATTATTGATTGATTGATTTTTCGTGATTCCGGGCGCGTCAACAGCTTCAGTCATTAGTCCCGTTAGTGTAGTGCATGTTTTTTCTCGGGATATGAC